>PVKS010011463.1:0-56638 GCA_004027875.1 Aplodontia rufa | reverse complement strand
GGATATGAAGTCAAACTGAAATATTGGTTCTGTTTGTGTGCCCTTTGTAATCCAGCAGTAAACCATAATCACTTTTTCTATATTCAATAACATTTTATTTTTTCCTAGAGTTAATAATATTAACATAAATTGTATCTCTTTTTTGTCACTATCTCTGTTTTCCCCTCATAAAATAATACCTCTGTAAATAGTGCTGCCCCGATGTTGTTACTATCAGATGTTCAGTTGTTCTTTCCTCTCAGTCTTTCACCATGAAGCTTTCCTGTGGTCTCCTCCTTCTGCAAGCTGTGCTTTTCATTGCCTAGGACTGATGGAACCACTGTTTTCCTCAGAAAGTTTGTCTCTGTTCTTTGTTGAACCATTTCCTTGATTCCTCGCTAATTCCTTGTCTGTTTGACTCTATCATTTTAATGTGCAAATGTTATTTAAAGTTTGCAACTAGAAAAATATTCTCTTTTAAGAATTTCTATGTTTATTATAAATGATGGGTTTATTTTGTACTTTATTGTTTAGGATTTATTTCCCTCTTTGATGTGGTAAGGCATCTGGACATAAATTTTTACAGTAAACACATTTCTTTTTACTTCTTCATCTACCATGGATTTTTAATTACTTCTCATTATATTAAATCTCATTGTGCTTTTTTAAAAGTAATATTTTATATTTCTCTCTGTTAGGAAAAACATGCTGGCATGTTAGTATTCTAACACTGTAACAAATTACCTGAGATAATCAATTTATAAGGATAAAAGCTTCATGTTTGTGTATAATTTTATAGATTTCTGTCCATGATTACTTGGTCTCATTTCCTTTGGTCTTGTTAAAAGGCAGTTTTTAATGGCAGAAGTACAGGGTAAAAGAAGTAGCTCATTTCAATGTGGTTTGGAAGGAAAAATGAGGAAGAGTTTGATGTCCTCCAATATCTTTTGAGGTCATACCGCAGTGATCTAACTTTCTTCTACCACTTTCCAAGAGCAGCATCCTTCAAAATCTGGGGTATATTCAAGATCAAAGTAATACTACCTAGAATCATAGCTGGGTAAAGATATTGAATGTTTGAAATAAATTATTTTCCTATGAAAGTAAGAAATTATGTTCACTCAATAATTTTTTACAATTTTCTTCATGCATTCAACATTAAAACTATGACAAAGCAAGACCAAAAACCAAAACAAAACTAAAAGAGCTAAAAAAAAAAAATGCAGGACATTACAACATTGAACAATTAAAAATTTCAAAGTGATTGAAATTATTACTTTAACATTATAAAAGTGAATAGCAGGTCTCTAATTGAGCGTACATACATATAGAGTTGCATGCACTATTTTTTGTTCTTAAAGTCTTCAAGAATTTGTATAAACAGAGGCATTCACTTGAGATGGATATAGGAATCAGTCTGAACTGAGAATAAAACTAATCTTTTATGCTAAGCCAATTCAATACTTAGATGTTTAAGGTAATTGCATTTCAAATTTTTATTTTATGGACGATTTGAATGAAAAGATGTGAAGTTCTGTATGTCCACATTTTGGTTATTCATTATATTAATGAAATATAATATGATGAAATGTTTGACTAATTTAAATATAATATTTGCCTTCTCTACAAGTATTAGGTATTTTGGGATATTCTGAATATGTATCCAGGTCTAATGACTTATAAAATAGTATAATATGCTTTTATTCAATAAAATTATCTCATCTAAAATAATATTTACATTTTCAGATTTATGTGATGGAAAGTTTTACAAACTTTTACTCATTTTAAAAATATTTTCATGGTAATTTTAATGTGTTAAGTAATAAGTTTTCAAAGTCAGAACTTTGGCTTTAAAGAAAATTTAAATATATCTATATCTAGACATCTTTGGTTTTGTAAAGGCACTAATTTGGCATAGTTTCCTGGTAAATATCTGTTCACAGAGACAGAGCATTCAAATACAGATTGAATTTTTTTTGTTTCTGCTAAATGAAGACAAAGCTAATCTAAAAGAATTATTTTATTGGTCATCCTAAAATATACAAAGTTATAGATTTAGATGTTGTTGGAGAGATATAAATAACTTAAACAACTGAATGGATAAGAGCAATTTCTCAGTTTGCTGAAAGATACTCTGTTTTACAAAGAAATTCTGTAAAATGCACTTAAAATTCAATTTAAAGTATTAAAGTTTTTTTTTTGAAATGCAGCATTCTGGAAACACACTTATTCATGTGTATAAGTACACACTTTCCAGTACTAGTAAGCAAATCATGTAAGATTTTAAACTTCAATCAAAACAAGCAAACAAAAAACCTTAACAGTGTTACAATGATCTCAGGGTTCAGTGGCAGGAGATCAGGATTCTCTTACTAACTTAGCTATTTCTATGATTCTGATGAACACGTTTCATGGTTTTGTGCCTAACATATTAATTATTTTTACAAAGGGATTAAAGTATGCAAACGTTCTTAATTACCTTGTAGGTTCAACTTTTCATATATCTGTGATGTTTTAAAATTTCTAATGATAACATGGCATGAGTGTATTATCAGAGCTGGAAGCACCTGGTTTATCTAAATAATCCCCCCAAATTGCCAATCATGATGCTATTGAGTAATATGCAACACATTTCTGTCTAGAATGAGTTCAGCTTTATATGTTTTGTATTTATACAGTAGCTATACTGATTTCCTCCCGAAGTTCATCTTTTGGGTCTTCTTATCCTTGGCCTCTTTCTGTGATTTTTCCTATAGCTTCTAAGTCAGAGTTTTCTAATAGATGCTCTTTTCCTTAGAGAAAAACTTGAACTGCATATTAGGATTAGAGTAAATTTACAGCTAGTGTTAGCTAATAACTAGAGCACTGAAGGAGATATTTGTGCTGATTTTTTTTCAAGGCAACAGGAAATACCGAGATGGTAGTCTTTTATATCCTATCCATTTTTAGCAAACTTCAGTAGTTATGCTTTTGTAAGAAAAGAAAAAGAGATTTTTATTTATTGTGATGTTTCTTTGGGTTTTGGAAAGACACTATCATTAGATGCATTACTTCTCTCTATTTACCTAAAAATAAAAAGAAACGCTGAGCACTAGAGATATAATGTGAGCCATGAATCAATATAAAAATAAACAAGAAAAAAATTTTACCATGTCAGAGAAATCCATATATGCAAGTTTCGCAATTGATTCAAAGTGGTGAGGGGAATGTAATACCAACACGAATTTCACAGCTGTAAAAAGGAGAAAGCAGCTGGAATGGTGGCTGAGCCAGTAGCTCACTTGCCTGGCATGTGTGGGGACTGGAGCTCCAACTCCAGCACCACATAAAAAACTAAGTGTTAGGAAAACTAAGACCAGATGAAAAAATAAGTAAATTTGATTCTCTGTTTCCCTCTCTCTCTCTCTCTTTAAAAATAAATAAATAAATAAATAAAAATGATAATTAGATTTAAGATGTACACTTTGATTTTCAAATCTTTTTTGTAAATTTTTACTAAAATAATTAGTATGTGATTGTGATATGGATTAGGAGAGATAGTAAAATGGCTAGGTAGTCAGGACAATGGATCCCCTTCAACCACACCTAGAAGCTAGCCCATTAACAGACATGCTCAGGGCCTTCAAATTCACAAGGCCACGAGGCTCACCTATGGGAGCAACTCCTTTGTCCTAGAGGTGGGAAAACTAAGAAGTCGGGGGTGAACAAAGATGGGAACTAGGAAAGATTTGTTACTTGTGTTGCATAGATTTTAAACATTGGTTTTGGTGCTTAGTTTCAATGCCTGTTTTACATAGAGTTTAACCAATGTTGTTGGTGCTTTTCTCAAAGCCTGCTTTACATAAATCTTAATCAGGGCTCACCCCAAAAACCAATATAAACCCCACTGGCCTAATGCACATAAGATGGTATCCTGTTTCTAGGTACCTCTCCATCTTCCGTAGACTATGCTTCCTTCCTTAAATAAATCCTACTCCTTTTAGTCTTCCTTTCCTTGGTTGTCCATGGATTTTATTATTCAAATTCATGAGACAAGAACACAGAAGAAGATTGTTTCCAAATTCCCAGGTTGTATTTCCATGCCCAGGGCTGCAACACATTTCTCAACAATAGTGAGGAAAACCTAGCTACTGTTTTGGGAGAGTGAAGAAATTGTTAAAAAGGCCTGAATTATACTAAGGTATAATTAGTATAACACAGGTGAAATGCAATATGATTTATAAATTTAATTAATTTAGCAAATCTAAGTTTAGAGCCAGAAGTGATCATATTATACTAGCCACAGAAAATGTTCAATAATTCTTAAGGGAGTATTGCTCTTCTGCAGGAATTTAAGACCTAGTTTAAATATTAAGAGACAAAGAGAACCTCACTGGCATATGACTTTTAAAGTTTGTGACTTTTATTTGTCTAAAAGTATTTCCCAAGGTGTTTGAAGAACTGGTTAATACTAACTGTTGAAAATTAGTTAAACTATCTTTTTGCTTCTTTGAAGAAACTGACAGGTATATATTTTCTTGTGTGAAATTATTCACTTTATTCATCCTAGATACTTTTATTGGTTCAGAATGGCATGTGATTTTAGAAATAATAAGAAAAAACTCTGTGGAAGTATAAAGAAGCAACTCTGGGAGAATAGTAAGGTTGGGATGAATGTTGAGTATAGGGAACTGGCACTCAAACTATGATTTTGGATATACCAGCTTGAGACAACAGATATGAAAGTACACTGTTTCAAATATTCAAACATTTGAGGTTGCCCATGATTATTAGAGATCAGCTACAGCAGAAAGGAACATTCTTACTACTTTCCTAACAAAATTGGTTAAAAAATAACCCAGTACTTGGAGGTATATAAGTAATACCAGTATATTCACCATATTTCCTAAATTTGAACTTGTTGTTTTTGTATCTAATAATTCCAACTCTATATGTCATAAAACATTCATTCATCTATGTATTTAGGCTTTGGTAACTTTGTTTATATCAACCTTTGGGGATAATTTATTTCATTGTTATTTTATTTAACATAAACTGCTTATAGATCACTAAATTTATGTGCATGTATCTACTTTATAAAAATCATGCTTAAATGAAAAACAACACTCAAATGTGAATATTATGTGTCCAGTGAGAATTTGATTTCTTCTCATAAAGTCAGCAAAGTCAACAGACTCATACTTCTTTCGTACTCTTATATGAATACCCTATGCATAAACAAACATAAATATGGATGTAGCTATCCACATGTTTTTAACTCCAATCAAAGCATATTATTCATATTTTGTGTACTTTTACTTTTTAATCTTTATAGAGTTTAGAAAATTTTTCTTCTCAATGTGTTATTCATGTTTAAAATCAGTCTTTTTGAGGAACACTGTTACACTGCTGGTGGGACTGCAAACTGGTTCAGCCACTATGGAAAGCAGTGTGGAGAATCCTCAAAAAATTAAGGATGGAACCACCTTATGACCCAGCTATCCCACTCCTGGGGATTTTCCCAAAAGAGTTAGAATCAGCATATTATAGTGATACAGCTTCATCAATGTTTATAGCAGCTCAATTTAATATAGCTAGATTATGGAACCAACCCAGATGCCCCTTACTCGATGAGTGGATACAAAAACTTTGGTAATTATATACAATGGAATACTACTCGGCCGTTAGAGAAGATGATATTATGGCTTTTGAAATTAAATGGATGGAGATGGAAGGAACTATGTATGCTAAGTGAAGTATCCCAGTCTCAGAGACTCAAGGGCAAAATGGTTTCTCTCATCTGTGGAAGCTAGAATACATCAGGAAGCAGTATGTTAGATGGCTAAGCTAATAATAACTTCAAATTGTATGATTCTCAACACAATAGCGATGACTCCCTAGGTTACTTGGATGTGTAGGGAGGGAGCAGGAGGAGGGTGTAGGAAGAACTCCTAGGAGACTGGAGAGTGGGAATATGGGGGAATCATCTCAGAAGGAGATCTCTGTCCTCCAGGAGATATCCATTTAACTCAAGAGTTCTTCTGGGGGAAACAGCAGCAGGGGGAATCCAAGCTGGGCATCCATGATGTGGCATTAGCCCTGTATAACTAAGTATATATACATTGGTTCTTGATTGTTTGAGAATGTTTCCCCCTCAATTGTATCTCTATATTCATCTAATAAAAATAAGTAAAATAAAACCAGTCTTTTTTAAAAGAGAAGGACATAGAGAGAGAAAGAGAGAATCAATTTTATTTAGTTTTTCATGTGGCTTTTGTTTCTCCAAGACATCAAAATTGTCAAGAGGCTTCCTACATAATGGGAGAGAATCATGGCCTGTGGTTCTTCTGATAGGGGGTCTCATACTCAGAATCTACAAAATCCTCTAAATCTCAACCTCAAAAACACAAACAACCCAATCAATCAATAAATGGTCCAAAGAGCTAAATGGAAACTTCTCAACAGAGGATATTAATCAAGCCAATGAATACATGAGAAAATGCTCTAAATCACTAGTAATCAGAGAAATGCAAATGAAAACTACATTAAGATTACACCTCAGGCCAGTCAGATTGGCAAAAGTGAAGAAAATAAACAATAATAGATGCTAGAGGGATCGTAGAGAGATAGGTACACTAGCACACTATTGGTGGAACTGCAGACTGGTACAATCCCTCTGGAAAGCAGTGTGGAGAATCCTTACAAAATTAGGGATGAACTCACCATATGATCCAGCATTCCTCTTGATTATTTTTCCAGGGGATTTAGAATCAGCACATTACAGAGACACAGCAAAATCTATGTTCATAGCAGCTCAATTTACAATAGCTAAATTATGGAACCAATACAGATGCCTTCTCACTGGATGAGTGGATCCAAAAACTGTGGTACATATATGCCATGGAGTTCTACTCAACAATTAGAAATAATGATATTTTGGCCTTTGAAGGTAAATGAATGGCTATGGAAAAACTCGTGCTGAGTGAAGTCAGCCTATCCCAGAGAATCAAAGGATGTTTTCACTCATCTGCGGTGGCTGGAGTTAGATCCTGGCCAGTGTGTAAGGTGGTCAAATCTAATGTATTAAACCCAGAAAAGATGTAGTGACACACAACCTAAGGCATTCATAAAGATGTATTGGGAAGGAGGAGAGGGGAAGATAAGGGTGGAAAATTAAAGGAGTCTCAAGGGGGTAAATATATTTTTCAGACTATATGTATATCATTTTGTTTTGTTGGAAGCATTTTTGATGGTTCAACAAATAAATTTCTTCATAAAAAAATAAAACCAGTCTTTGATTTTAAAGAGAGGGACAGTGAGAAAAAAAAGAGAAAATCAATTTTATTTAGTTTTTCATGTGGCTTTCGTTGCTCCAAGATATGATTGTATATGTGATGCTAGGGTTTGAACTTGCGTTTTTGCGCATACCAGGAAGGCTCCATAACAACTCCAGTACCCTAAAACCACAGACTTTTAGGAATGTCATGTAATGAATTTAGCCAGCTCTCATTCATTGATATTTAGATATTTTGGAGTTTTTTTTTTTTTGGAAGCTGAAATGAATGTGTGGGTGTGTGTGTTTGAGTACCTTTGTATAGAAATGTACTCAAGAATTCCTGAGTCAAGGTTATATTTTGTAATAGTTTTAAAATACCTTGCCATATCATAATTCCAAAGAGGACATGATTATTTCAAATAATTCTAACAATGTTTGCTTGTTCCAGTTTCTCAAGAGACTGTAAAAGTTGTCTATTTTTTATTTTTTAACCTTTGTACAGATGATAAATAGAAGTTTATCCATAATGGATGACCATTACCATTAACCAAGATCCAACTTACCTGATGTGAGAGTTGACTGATAATTCCAAATATATCCTTCTGAAAGGGTCCTAGCCAAACAGGAGCTTCCTTGTCTGTGAGTTTTATTCCCATGTAAAAGGACTGAAACACTAATCTGAATGTACACAGTAGGGATTTCACCAGGCCTTCTCAAGGGGACTTATAGCCATTTAACTGGATAACTAGTTAAGAGGGAAAGGAAAATACTTAGACATTTCTAGAATTACTACACACTGGGTTTCATATGACATTGATAGCAAGGAATTATACCTGGGGAGATCAAGGGTTACATTTTAAAATGAGATATATACAGGGATCAAGTAACACATATGCCTGTTGGATCCACAGACCTACCGAGAGGGCATTTCTCTACTTTCCAAATGTATAAATGAAAAGAATATACTTGGTTGTTAGCAGAAGCAGTTACTACGCCAGACGTGTTAACTTAATTAAAATAGAGAAAACAGACTCTTACATAGCATGTAGAAATGATATAGTGAATCTGTTCTTCCTTAAATGGCAGGAAGGAGGATCAGAAGTTGCTCATAGATATAGACGTAGATGTAGATAGAAAAAAAATCTTTAACAACTAAACAGATAAGAAGTTTCTCAATTTGCTGACAGATGCTCTGCTTTACAAAGAAATTCTTTAAAATGTACTCTAAATTTAAAATATTTAAGTTTCTTCCATGTGCAACATGCACATGCATAAGATTAGCCTAATCCATAGCAATATATCCTATAACGATTTTGCTTATTTAAGGCTAACTTTAATTATGTCCAAAATGTGAGGTATATGGGCAAGTTTCCCAAACTACATTCCCATGTCACCATGTTTGCTTTGATACCTGTGCCCAAGCTCATACCTTGGGCCAGCCAACAGAGGAAGAAAAAATCATTTGTTCACACAAAGAATGGCCTGGGAATTAATATGGGTTAAGAAATTAGAGACAAGAAAAGGATGAAAAAACCTATAGTAGCATCATACATAGAAGCAGAAAACTGAGCAATTCATTCCCTAGTATTAACTTGCAAGGAAAAAAGGATGGTCTCACAACTCCAATTTATTATTTTAGTGAAATGTCTAACCAGATCAGCAAAAAATTAAAATAAACCAAGGAAAAATTCCAGAAGCAAAAAGAGAAATACAAACAAAAATCAGAAAGTAAAAACAAATACCCACAAATGATATTTCTCAGTCTATAGAACTTTATGAATCCCATAAATAAACTTTGGAATCAAATTATTTATCATAGTTTCAAGATTCAATGAAATATATAAAAATAAACTGTATTTATATATGAACACCCAGAATTGATAATGTTTATTTATATTCCATATTTTAAGTATTTAAAGCATATATAGGGGCTGGATTGGTGGCTTGGAAGATATGGTACTTGCCTGGCATGTGCTTGTAAGCGAGTTCAACCCCAGCACCATGTACACAAAGAAGTCTTCTTGCAACAAAGGCCACATGAAAAACTAAGTAAAATTGTTTCTCTCTCTCTCTCTCTCTCACTGTCCCTCTCTCTTTAAAAAAAAAATAAAGATCACATGTCCCTCTATATACATACAATTTATATTGTTCATATATTTTTATATATATATATATGTATTTGTATATATAGATAGCATGTGTGTGTGTGTCTGTGTCATATATCTTTAAAGTTTCCACTGTAAGTAAAATCTTAAAAGATATTCTAATACCTAATAAAGGTGGTCTCAAATTGGAACATTTTTTTCCCTTCTCATACATTTTTTGAATTACAATTTACTTATTACAAGCAACTAACTTTTTTTTTTTTTTTGTTAGGGGGACCAAACCTAGGATCTCTCTACTCTTAAACTACATCCCTACTGTAGCTCACTCTTCCCTCCTTCTTTTCCCTCCCTTCCTTCCTCCTATTTTGAGATAAACTTTTTGTCTACAAAATCCTTTGTGGGATTTAATAGCAATTAAATTAAAGACAGATTTTAGGGGAGAATTGAAATCTTCAGTATCACAAGTCTTTAAATTCACAAAAAACAGTGTAACCCTCGATCTATTTATAGCTTCTTCAGTTTCTTTATCAGAAATTTATAATATTTAGCATGCCGATACTAAATATTTTCACGAAATTGATGCTTAAGTACTCCGTTTTCTTTGAATTTGAATGATATTGTGTTTTTAATTCTTATTTCCAAGTGTTCTTTGCTAGCACAGAAGCTCAGAAAATGAATTGCTTTTTTTCACATTTTGATGATGCATTAGAGTTGTGCATAGTGATGGGATGTGTTGTTACATATTCATATATGCACACAATATAACAATATAATTTGAAAAATCCCAATCAAGCACTTTCCCCTCCCTCCTTTTGTTCCTTGGTCCTGGTCCCTTTCTTCTGATGATCTCCCTTTGTTTTTGGGATTTTTGTGTTTTTTTTTGTTTGTTTGTTTTTACTGTTCCTATTTTCATTGATTGTGTTATTTTAGTATCTTAGAGGTGCAGAATATACTTTTTTCCCTGCCCTCTTTTCTTCCCTCCAGTCTTTCCTCCTATCTCCCCTTCTTTTTCCTCTACTCTAGTGGACTTTCTTTTTTCACCTATTAATTTGTATTCAAATAGTCTTTATGTAATTTTATCTCTCCTTCCTTTACTTTAGTTCACTCTACTTACCACATAGCAGAGAAAATATCCAAACTTTAAGATTTTGAGTTTGGCTAATTAGCATAATCTTTCCATTTTCATTCATTTCCCACAAAGGCATAATTTCATTCTTATTAATAACTGAGCAGAACTCCATTGTGTATGTGTATATACATACATACACACCACAGTTTCTTAATTCACTCATCTAGTGACAGGCATCTGGGTTGATTCCATAATTTAGATATTCTGAGTTTGCTATTATAAACATTGATGTGGCTGTGTTGCTGGAGTATATCGATTTTAGGTCTTTTAGGAATATCCCCAGGAGTGGGATAGCTCAGTCACATGATGGTTCCATCCCTAGGTTTTGAAGAATCTCTACACTGCTTTCCAGAGTAGTTGAACTAGTCTGCAGTCCCATGAATAATGTAGAAGTGTTCCTTTCTTCCCACCACCTTGTCAGAGTACCCAAACTTTGTGCTTTTTGGATAGAGGTTTCCTTCGTTAGTGTGACAACTCCAATCATATGAAGATGAACTTTAGTATTTTATAACATATTTCTTTTTCTTTATTATTATAAAGCTATGTCCACAGCCCCATATATTTCTTACAAATTCTGACTGAAGCTTTAGATATTATTTTAAAATATTTTCTCAAATTATTTGAAGCTTCTACATAAGAAGCTACTAAAATCAAACTAACACAAACACATCAAATTTTACTAGCTTCAAATGAGATTTAAAAGGAACTCTAGGATCTCAGCTATTTATTTTTTTTTACTATGCTTAAAGACAGTGATAAAAATCCAATCAATATGCTTCAATATACTTATGTAAAAGGGCTATGATATGAATGTGCTCGGAACACAGTAATATGGAGAAATCCTACTGATTCATCTCATAATCTGTGCAGGATATAAGAAAATCATTTAGCTTCTACATGTCTTACTATATTGATAAACATTCCAATTCCAATAGTGCATTTTTATTACAATATTTGCTGAAGAGGAAGATACTGCAGACATTATCAATGGAAATAACTTGAAATTGTTAACTATCTTCCTATGTATGTATATAAACAATGTGTATGAATACATGTTATATACATACATATATATATATATATATGCATACACACTTCCATATGCCCACAAGTGTGCATATGTGCACTACATATTACAAGGAACACTCATTGACTAAGCTAACTATTTCTGAGTACACAAAGAAATATTGTTGAACATTTTATGTAAGTGGTCAGTGAAATCTCTTTAAAGGGCCACATGGTAAGTGTTTTAAGCTTCGCAGGCCATGAGTTCCCTGTGGCAACTATTCACTTCCACCATTTTAACATGAAATCAAACATTGGCAACATGTAAATGAATGGATGTGGCTAGATTGCAATGAAATGTTATTTTTTTAAAAAGTGATGGGCCGGGCTTGGCCCTGTATTAGTTTTCTAGGGCTACCATGACAGGTCTGTGAACTCGGTGTCCAAAATACAGGAAATTCTTCTTCCATAGTTCTGGAGTCTAGAGGTATAAAATCAAAGTGCTTGCAGTAATGGCTTCCTGTGGGTACTCAGGAGAAGATTCTTTGTGATCAATGCCTCTCTCTTGGCTTCTGCTTTATGAACTTAAATGGTAGAATTGTGGAGTTTCGGGGTTTTTTTTAAAATCATATTTACAAAAGAGATACTTTTATTGAGACTATTATTAATTGTCTTTATTGGATGATGAAGAGTTACTTTTGAATATGTTAAAATATTGTTGCCTTTGGAGAGTGTAAGAATTATTAATTTTATTTAATTTCTTAACAAACTTTATTTTCAGTAATATCAATTACATAGTAAGTACAACATCAATTTTTATGCTATCTTTGACAACATACTTGACTTTAACTGCATTAATGACTTTCAAGTATATCAAATTACCTTCATATTTAGAAACCAAAGGACTACACTGACTGTCATTGCATTGAAATGGAATGTCATATCGTTTAAGCAAAGACTTTTAAAGGAAAAAAGTCAGTGTATAGTTTTGTTTCTCCTATAACTAATGTTCTATAAAATAATTAGTAGTATTCGTCTGGTTTACTGATTAGTCGGACATGACTAAAAATGTTATTTTTTAAAGGAAGCATAGAATCTATACAGTCTTAAATATTTATTGAGATCCTGGCACATTAACAAGTTTTCTATTCAGAAATAATAAGATCATACTGTCTTTAAATTGTGCTTTGAAATATTACAAAACTTTGTTCTTATCAATACATATGTTTTTAAGAAAAATAATATTTTGTTTAATAGGAAAAAAAGAGGCTAAATATATATGATTGTCTAAAGCACATAAATATGAAGTGTAATATTATGATATGTATAAATATGTATGATAGGAAGTGTGATGAACTTTCATTACTGAGAAAATTTTTAAGTGATCTTTATTATTACACATTTATGTGCCACAATTAGGAGATATGGTTAGTGGAAACTCACAGTAAGATTCCATGGTTCCTGATACTAGAAGCTCCTCAAGGATTCTGGTTTGATGATCACAATGAACTTTATATCTGTGTATGAGTATTTTGCACATATATTTTACATATGTATTTGCAATGGTACAAATCGAAAAAAAATTTAAGCTTTGTTCAGATGTATTGTTTAATTCATTAAATACTAATTTAATATTAAATACATTGATGCTAATTAAATTAACATCATTAATGAAAAATTTATATACATTCAAATTAAAGTTTAAAAATATTGTACATTTATTTAATATTAATATCTTACATTTATTTAATATTAATATCTGTCTTAATTCATATTTATTATATTTACCTTTGTATTCAATCTATTGAATTTATTGCCCTCATTGAAGCATATAAAAAAAAATCAGGGTCTGGAGCGGTGGCTCAGTGTTTACAGCGCTTGCCTGGCATGCATGAGTACACTAGTTCAAACTCCAGCACCCAAGTACACAACTAAGTGTCGGAGCAATGGAAGCCATGCGAAAAACTCAATAAAAATTGATTCTCTCTGTCTCTCCCTCTCTTCTCACTGTCCTTCTCTCTTTAAAAAAAAGAAAAAGAAAAAAGAAAAAGAAAAATCAACTTCATGGAGTAATGTAGCTGGAAAATAGAGGAATATTTTAATACATCACTATCTGTAGTGATGACTATTCTTTTTCACTTCATCAAACCTGACAAATAATAGTTACTTAAAGATAAATCATAATTTGGAACTTGAAACCATACCAATAAAAACTGTTCATACTTTATTAAGTTAAAGTTCTTTAGTCTGCCTTGCATAGTGAATGGCCATGCATAATGCTATAACATCACGCATTGCTTATTGGGAAAATATTGATTCAATAAATTGTGTACATATTTCAAATATTGATAATTGTATTAAACAATGTAAAAATCATATTGTATAGCATGTTGATAATAGTTGATAATGAAGTACATTTTGAAATTGCTAAGAAAGCAGATTTCAAACCCTTTCAATGCAAAAAGAAAGCATGTGAGGAGAGTAAGGTATTAATCAGTTTGATTTATTTATTCCAAAATATTGGAACAGTGTTATGATTATTATAACAATTACACATTTCTAACATTTCAAGGTTTGGACAGAAAGTTGAATTTTGTCGTTGCCAACAAATATTGTCTGTTTCTTTCCTTGCATTTACAGACTTATTTAATTAATGTTTTGGAAAATAAGAAATATTCAAGAATGAATAGCCTTAATTTGTTTATTACTTGTGTTTTCAAGTGCAAACTGTTCTTCAAGAAAGACATAACTAGTACACCTCATAATGTCAACACACAAGTTTTTTACCTGGAGATGACCATCAGTCTTGAACATTATTTTCACTTCATAGATATGTCCCATTTTACCACCAAGTACATTCTTTTGTGAAAGTGGCAACTGGTTACTTATGTGTCTTCCTTTTGTGGTTTTCTGTAAAGAATACAGCAATGACCAGTATACTTGATGCCATCTTCAAGTTATGCAGCTTTCTTATTCAAGAGCAACAAATATTCTTTCATATACAGATGGCCACTAACTTACAAAAATTTGATTTAGTATTTTTGACTTTGTGATAGTGCAGAAACTATAAACATTCAAAACCATTGTGGTGGTGCACACCTGTAATCCCAGCAACTCAGGAGGCTGAAGCAGGAGGATCATAAGTTGGAGGGTATCCCCAGCAACTTTGTGAGATCCTGTCTCAAAATAAAAAGTAAAAAGAGCTGGGGATATAGCTTAGTGGTAAAACACCACTGGGCTCAATGTAAAGTACCAAGCAAAACAAAATAAAACAAAACAACCTTATAGTTTATCATATTTAGTTGATGATTCCTTGAAAATGTAAGTGCTACATATAAAATGTTGTATCTGTAAAATATAATATTTTCTTTCTAAAGTTTAGAATTTTAATTATTTTTAAATTATTATTCCATAGTTGCAGGGTTCTAGTCTGATATCATATGAACTTGTTGATATCAAGATCTTTTTATTCTTTATTTCAAGAGAAAATCTGTCAACAAATCTTAATAATATATCTTTTAGAGTTTTTCTATATTTTCAGATCATATTAAGAATATTCTACTTTAGTTTGCTTATTATTTTTTAACTTCAACTAAGTGCATTGTTAAATGCACTTAGTGAATTGTTAAATGTTTCCTGAATCTATTGAAATGCAAACATAAATGTTCATCTTTTTCTTTGTTAATGAGGTGAATAAAATGGATAAAATTTTGAGTTTAATTCCCTTCAAAAACAAAACCTGAATAAATACTTATTGATTTATTTCTCTAATTTGTTTTTGATAATGCTACTCTGATGTGGATTTGGCAATGATGTTCATGCAAAATGGGTCTATGGTAATCCTTTATGGGAGACTTGTTATATTTTGAATTCAAGTTAGTCTTGCTCCTGAAAACTATGATCACAAACCATGTGATTATATATAGTCCATTCACTAATGGACTATATATATAAAAATGATCCCACAATGGAATAATGTAGCTGAGAAATTCCTATCATGTAGTAATGTTGTAGCTATTACAATGTCATAGGATCATTCATTAACATATATTTTGTAGTGGTGCTGGTATAAAAATTCCTATTGTGCTGTCAGTCATAAATAATTACAACATACCCAATTAAACAGTACATAATACTTGATAATGATAAAATGACTATGTAACTTGTTTACATACTTTTCATTTTAGAGTGTATTTCTAAAAACAAAACGTTTGCTGTAAATTAGTATGTCATGTTAAAATATCTCTTGTGTATCACATCTTTTGATTACATCAAGAGACAATGTTCAAGTGATTGACCTATAAAGTCTAGAATTATGTAATCACACTTTATGGTCTTTATTCAGCAATGAAATCACATAACAATGTATTTATCACAACATGACCCGATTATTATACATGACTGCAATTGGAAAATGCTCACTCTATTCTATGGACGAATTTGTGTAAAACCAATGTAAACTAGATCTTACAATTTGAAAAAATTCACCTTTGCCACCCTTTGGGTTAATTTATTGTCATTTTTGATAAAATTTGTTATGTGTAGTTAAACATGAATTCTGTAGTAATATTTTTTTTTGTCCTTTGCAGATAGGATCTTACTATATTGCCTAACCTGACCTCAAATTCCTAAGCTTAGTCTCTTAAACAGCAAGGAATATAGATGTGTGCAATTGTGATCTGTAATTATTCAAAACTTATTCACTTATTTATTCTGAAATGCTGGGAAGCAAACCCAGGGCCTTGTGCACAGACAGCACGAACTCCACCCCTAAACTATATTCCCAGCCATGTAATTTTTTTGTTAAGTGCAATGTTTTTATTGTTTCAATTAGATCAGTTTGGTTAAATGGACTTATAACTCTTTTGTCCCTAGGCTAATATATACTATGGTTGTTCCATTAAATATTTGGAGTTAAAGATTATTATACATTACAGTTGTTTGCTGTATTTTCCCACCTTTACTGAGATATAGCTTATATACAATTATGTATGTCATTCATAGTTTCATCTGTACACATGTAAGCACTTGCAAAACCCTAACGACAACAAGCATTTTAAACATGTCCTTTACCCTGCCTGATCTCCTCATTCTGCTCTTTGTACTCTCTGCTGCCCACTTCTTTTAATCTCACCATCTTACTTCACAAGAAATCACCTACATTCTAGTTTTAGTTGCATTTGCTGGAATTTTATATGGAACTAGATATATAGTATATATTCTTTTAAATATATATGCTTTACAACTGATTTGGTTAAACGTCCTTACCATTGGTCCATAATTGATTGTACTTATTTGCTCTAATTATTCTTTTTCATTAAGATATTTTAATATATAGACAAGTTTTTATTAGTTTTTAACTTAGGTAATTAATTTGCTACAAATCATCTCACCGAAATTCAAAGTATGATATATGTATACTTTATTTAAAAGTGCTTCAAGGTAGGGCTGGATCAGTGGCTCTGTGGTTTCAGCACTTGCCTGGCATGTACAAGTATGGGAATTCGAATCCCAGCACCAAGTGTTGGAGCAACAAGGCCACCTGAAAAACTAAATAAAAAATTGATTCTTCTTTCTCTCTCTCTCTTTCTCACTGTCCCTCTCTCTTTAAAAAAAATGATTCAAGAAACATTCTTAGAAAACTATTAGATATTAAGGCCTAAAGATCAGGTCATTTATGATTTTGAGAGTGAAAAGCAAATTAATACAGCAATGAGAAAACTATGTTTAATTATTTTCCATCAACTTAACATTTTTTTCAACAATTATTTTCTTCTCAATAAAAAGTGTATGTTTAAAACTCTTAGAGATTTTTTTATAAACAAAGTTAAGAAGTTGTGAAAAAATCAGGGAGAATTCCTTTGAAAGTAGTAGTGAGAGCAGCCCCAAGAAAATAGGTCCATGCATTGTATCTCCAATATGGTTTAGATCAAAAAACCTATATCAGTTAAAAAGATCATACCTTTTATAATTAGAGACTTGGAAAACACTTTGCAAATCTTTCCATTAGAGATGAAATAAAGATTTTTTTTTCTATTTTCAAATTTCCCATATGAAGATTATTTTACTCTCCAAATTACTTTATCAAATTTTGGTATCAAGATGAACCTGAGTCCTTTTTAAAAGCATTGACTAAGAAGCCATAACTGAATCCACAGCACTAAAAAACAAATCAGAAAGAAATTTCATGATATTAATTCTTTCAAATATGACCACAAAAGTAAAAACTCTTCAACAGTAATGAAAATTTATACTAGCAAAACAAAATGGTGCTTGAAAGCAGAACTTAAAGTAAGGAAATACTTATTCAAATACTGAGTTTGCAAAATGAGTCAACTGAACACTATTGCAAAATGTACAGAAAGTTTCAAGAGCTCCAGAGATCGCCAGCCTATTGACAATCACTAAATTAATTTGTCTACTTTATGCCTTGACTTGAATGGTTCAATTAAATAATGTGAATGAATGAGCCAGCATCTGGTCAATAATGAGGCATTGAAGGTTAGATGTGATGCTTCAAGGAGTGGCTTTCCTTGACATCATTTCCAATATCCATTGAAAATGTAGCTTTGTTTTAGTACCAGAAACAGTTCCCTGCAATCAATGGCCTAAGTGATGAAACTGTCACAAGGTTTAAGAGATCCATAATCATATCACGGGTAATTATGGCTGTCTTAATGACTTTTACCAAACAATTTCTTCCTTTAATGAGTGAATTTTTGGGTCCTAGAAAAAAATAAATTCAAGTATGCATATTTCACATTGGTTAATTAGATTTAGGTGAAGGAGAAAGTGAGCAGAATACTTCATCATTCTTTGGGTATATAACAATGAGAAGAAAAGTAACACAAGTCCTAGGACAAAACATACACAATAAAAGAGCACGAATATTTCATTAAATATACATTTTGTGAAATTTCTATTATTCTGGTCTCTCCAAAAAAGTTATTTATACATTATTTCTCTCTTAAGGTAGATTCATTCTGTTAATGTCAAAGGGTATTTGCTTTATAAATACTCTCTACAATTATATAAGAATGTGTTTGCATCCCATAGTCATAGGGACAATATATATTTCCCATAGAAAGATATAGTTTTAACTTGGAAAACACAGCTTAAAAAACTGGAAAACATTCCTAATGGAAATCTGATCAACGCAAATTGAAATGGATTTGAGGAAGATATCTGTGACACAATTATAAGATTTTTGTGTGCCAATTAAGTATGATTAAAATATCTACAGTGCATTAAATATTAATATTTTAAAACAAAATATTTTGTTAAATATGAATTGTATGACTACACATCCAATTATCCATTCCATTTGGGAATTGGAAACACATTTATATATCACTACATTTTTTAATAAGGAAAAAAGAAACAAGGTTAAGAAGTGCCCAACTATACACATTTTATGTTATTTTGTTAAAAATTTGTATGGTTGTTCAAAAATAAAAATTAAAGAAAAGTAAAAAAAAAAAAAAGATGAGCCCAACTTCAAAACAGGCCATCATACTTCAGTTTTAGTGTTTCTGTCCAACATTATTTAGTAACACATCAACTATTTGAAATATTAATTTACAATAAAGTAAAAAATGCTTGTCAAATACTAGATCCTAAGAAAATAAACTTTAAAATACCATAAAGTCAAGTTTCCACACACAAATAAACACATATATGGCACCATTGTAAACAATATGAATTCCAAAGGAAGACTCACAGAGGAGAAAAGGGGATATGATTATAGACAAAGGAGCATACTATTTCAGTTATGTTATGGATTTAATATTTGTTGAGTTAGTCAGCTTTCTCTCTGATTTTCTATGAACCAAAATCTGAAAAGAACACTTGGAATAAAAAAGTTTATTTGGGTTCATGATTTCCGAGGCTTAATTCCATGGTTGACTGACTCAATTGCTCTAGGCTTGAGTTGAGGCAGAGCACCATAGCAGAAGGATTTTGTGGAGGAATACTGCTTAGTTTATGGAGTTCAGGAGACAGAAAGAGTAAGCAGTAACCAGGAACAAAATATATTCCCCAAGGGCAAATTTCCAGTGATCATTCTCCCGCCAAATTCCACCTACTTGTGGTTACCATCAGTAATCCCTTCAAATTATTAATCCATTAAAAAGATTGATCTGAAGATTAGGTCACTGCTCTCTTAACCTAGTAATTTTACCTCTGAACATTCCTGTATTCCCACATGAGGTTTTCATGAGACATCACATCTAAACCATAACATTTGGGTTCCCACTCACATGTTGGAGACCTAACTTGACTGTGACAGTATTTGGAAAAGAGGCCTTTAAAGAAATAATTTGGGTTAAATGATATCATAAGGATGGAGACAGAATCTGACAGGAAGAGACAACAGAAATCTTACTTTCTGGTCATTACAAAAAGAGGCACCAGAAAGCTTACTGGCTCTCTCAGGATGTGGATGCTGGAGAAAGACTATGTGAGCAGATACTGAGAAGGTGGATATCTACAAGTCAAGAATCCTCACCAAAAGCAAAAATTGCCATCACCTTTAGACTTCCCAGCCTCTAGGACCGTAAATGATACATTTTTTTAAGCCATGAGTCTGTGGTATTCTGTCCAAAAAACCAAGATAAAATAAAGAAGAACTTCGTCTGAAATAGTCATTATACATTTTTCTCACCTAAGTAAAGACACAAATAGCATGAAGGAATGAGCCAGAAAGAACAGGAAGTTCTTGAGCAGAATTATATGTGAAGAAAAGTAATGATTAAAGAGTCACCAGTAGCTCCTCTGGTAAAGATCAGATTATACCGGGCCTTCTAAAATCAATTCAAAGATATTACATTACATTTCAAGAATGAAGTGGAACTTTTGGAATATTTTGAGCAAGTAGATGAAAATATGTAATTTTTACTTTTAGAAATATACTATAATAACCACATAATGAACAGGGATGAGGAGATTCAAAGAAGCTGATAAGGGCAATTTTTGAATCACTTCACATACCACCTAAAATAAATATTTCATTATACAAAATGGCAAAGGATACAATCAAATATCACTCAAACAGAAGTTTGGGATTTGTGTTACAGAAATCAATGGTAGTTTAAATTAATAAAAAACTCTTACAATATATTTTTAAAATAAAAATCCAATATACCAACTAATGAATAATTTTTGCTATAATTTTTGTGTGTTTAACCTTAGGGCAGAATGAAGAGATAAGAATAGAGATATTTTAATATATATCCTTGTATGTCTATCTATATATGTATCTCTCTATATGTATACATATATATATCATAAATATATATAGGATCTATATATAAGCATCTCTGTGTGTGTGTATATATATATGTAGATGTTCATAAACATGTAATTTTTATAGTAAAATGCATTTGGATATGGAGAGAGATAAATAAATCACGTAATTATATATTCAGTATATGGAGGTGTCCATCAAAAGAAATAATATGGTATTATAGAAATAATATAATAACTTAGATTACATGACTCCAGGAGACAAAACATATTGGATTCCTTCACTATAATTTATAAGCTTTTGCCATAAAAATAGAGAATGAAAAGCTCCTTAGTCTGAACTTTTAGAAAAAGCATCAGAACATGAATAAGTCCACAGTAGATTGAAATGGAGAGAATGAAAACTGTGAGCAATGAAAAGCTAAAGTGAATTTCATTCTTTAATAAGGTGATTTCTGAAGGTATCAGTTTATGAATGAGGGGGAAAGAGTAACCACCAGTTTTCTGAAATTCATTTGAGAATGATGAGATTGCTATAGAGCTAAAATAAGAAGATCTATATTCATTTTGAAGTAGATAAGTAATGGGAAATAGGTAATGACACAATTAAACAATGAAAAATATCTTATATAATCAAATATAGATTTAATTTTTCAATGGAAAAAGAAGACAGATGGCATTATTAAATCAGTTTCAAAAATAAGTAGATTTCAAAAATGAGGACATATTTTGGACAGAGACACAAGAGAGAAAATCCTTTGCAAAGGAAGCTAGAGAAACTTGTTCAAACAGTACAAACAAGAATGCTTGGCAGAAACTTTTTATTTACTATAAAACCTGATTATTTTGTAAGGAGGATTGTTCGCATCAGTAACCTGTGTTTCCACATCCATTTAAGAATGAAGGGACAAACAATTTGTCCTTGAAATGCTCCTGTTTTTCCTAAAAGGCTAGAATATGCTGCACTAGCAGATTTACACTGATATCTCAGTGGTTTGCGTAAATGTTATGAATCCAGTGTGTACTGCATACTTACACCCCATCTCAGTTTGAATTAGCCACAGTGCACGTGATCATTTGTCAATGTGGTCAGTGAGTCCCACATTTTTTATTGGTGCATTATACTTGCATACAATGATGAAATTTGTTGTTACATATTCATACATGCACATAATTTTGCAATATAATTTAAACAGTATCCCTCCCACCTCGTCTCTCCCCACACCCTGATACCTTTCTTCTACTGATTTACCGTTGATTATTATTTTTCCATGCCTGCTCCATGTTCAGCTTCTAGTCTATGAGTATCTTAGAGGTGAAAACAAATTTTTTATCCCTCCTTTTCCTTTCCCTTTCCCTCCCATCCTTCCTCCCTTCTCCTCTTCTCTTTCCTCTACTCTACTAGATTTCCTTTAGCTCAGCTCTTCACTTGTAGACTTTATCATATTAACCTCATTTATTTTAAACTCCATGAGAGTCCCAGTATCTCTATCGCAGCTGACTGACTTCTGAAGTTTGCTAGGTCCCCTGGGAATGTTTTATTCTAGCTTTTCTGTTTATTTCACTGGCGTTTTAGAAAGATCATCATATATTGCAGTAGAGACAGAGGTAAGTAGATTTTATGCCACGAGGCAGACATGTCTGTCTGCATACTAGGTCTTTAGTGTTGTACTTTAGTTAATATAGTTAGGAACTGTGCGGGACTGGGACACTGCGCTGCAGCAGACAAAATTTCAGATTTCTCCAGAAACACCTTGTGTTTAAAGTTCATACTTACTTGCTTGAGATCTATTTGCCATGTCTACTCTATTCTCAGCTTTTAGTCTTTTGTACCGTCCTTCAGAAAAGCTTTGGATTTTGGAGCTTGCTACACCACGTTGCTGGTCTGGTGGTGGCAAGTGGGAACTTTCTCCATTGTGTTTAAATCCCAGTTATTAGCATTCCCCTGCATCTTGTATTCATACCTTCAAAGGGTTCCTGCTCACCCCAGCTGCAATTCCAGATGTTACACATATTTCTGGCTCTTACCTAGAACTAGAGAGTATTTTATATAACTTTAATCTCTTTTACCAGCTAAAAGAAAAGTTTCAAATTTTTGAAAAATATTTTTTTCTTGTGGCTCATGGTACTATGTTTGATTGCAGATATTTTCCTTATATAACAATATTGTCAATATATCTGTATCTATATGTGATTATATGTGTGTGTGATTAAATATACACATATAAATATGTGTGTATATATATTTATATTATATTATATTCCAAGTTGATATTTTGCCATTGTCTCTTAACAACTGGATTGCTGCTTTTCTTTTTTATCTTTCTTTTTTTTATTGAGAGATTTATTATAGAACAACCATACAAGTTTTTCACAAAATAATATAAAATGTATATAGATTCTGGGTATTAGAATTACCCCCAGGAGTGCCCCCCCAATTCCTACCCTTATCCCTCCCCTTTCCACAATATCTCTAAAAAAGTATTATGTTGCATAACATTACACTTTATCTAGATTTAACACATGATACTAGACCAACTTTCTCACTGGCCAGGGTCTAGATCCAGCCTCCGCAGATGAGTGGAGACATTCGACCCTGAGTTCTCTGGGTTAAGCTGATTTTACTCAGCATAATTTCTTCCATAGCCATCCATTTACCATCAAAGGCTGCAATATCATTGTTTCTAATTGCTGTGTAGAATTCCATGGTATAAATGTACCGCAGTTTTTGGATCCATTCATCCAGTGAGGGACATCTAGGTTTGTTTCCATAGTCTAGCAAGAGTAAATTGAGCTGTTATGAACATAGATATTGCTGTGTCACTACAATGTGCTGATTCTAAATCCCCTGGAAAAATACCCAGGAGTGGAACAGCAGGATCGTATGGTGGGCTCATCCCTAGTTTTTTGAGGATTCTCCACACTGCTTTCCAGAGGGGCTGTACCAGTCTGTAGCTCCACCAACCGTGTGTTAGTGTGCCTATCTCTCCACACCCCTTCCAGCATCTATTATTGTTTATTTTCTTCATTTTTGCCATTCTGACTGGCGTAAGGTGATATCTTAATGTAGTTTTCATTTGCATTTCTCTGATTACTAATGATTTGGAACCCCAGCACCCATGTACACAGCTAAGTGTCAGAGCAATGAAAGCCATGTGAAAAACTGAATAAAAATTGATTCTCTCTCTCTCTCTCACTGTCCTTCTCTCTTAAAAAAAAAAAAAGAGAATCAATTTTTATTGAGTTTTTCACATGGCTTTCATTGCTCTGACACTTAGCTGAGTACATGGGTGCTGGAGTTTGAACCTGTGTACTTGTGTATGCTGGGCAAGCGCCACAACAGCTGAGCCACCACTCCAGCCCACGGTTGCTGTTTTTCATTACACTTTGGTATCTTGCAATTTTTGAAGACATAATCTATAGAGTAATGCACTGTGGTAAATAGTATTTACATTAAACTATGCATATTTTTTCTTGTTTTAAGCAGTTAGTATAGTGGGGTATAGTCAATTTAGTCAATCTACTAAGTAGTTGATTTTTATTTCAGTTGAGTTATTGATTCAAATTGTGTAGTGGTGGACTAACTTTGCCAGTGCTTAGGGTGTGACTCAAGGAATGGGGTAAAGTTTCATTGGTTCATTGAATTTTCATTATTAGTATTCTGCCCAAAACTATGAGCCTTCTCAATCCCTAAATCAGACAGGGAGAAGGGTCATCTGTGACATGCCCTTACCCAGGAGTATAATGTCGGTGCTTTATATTTTTATACTATTTAGATTTGTTTGGATATTTTAGGTTCATACTCACTCTGAATCAGGATTTGTGCACCTGACCATCAGGAATGGATATTTCTTAGTATTTCTCTGCAATCTCTGAATAGATTTAGGGAAAATAACCTTCCTATTTTTAGTAGAATTAAAAAGAAGAAAGTTTGTTGGAGACCTCTATATTGGTATTGGTACATAATCCAGGCCAGGGGCATTTCTTATTTCTTACTAGAATATAGCTTTATTATTTTTCTATACTTCTCCAGTTGCAATGAGACTTTATCTGTGTTCTGTAATTTTCCTTCACTCAAGCCTGAGCCTCATACTTTATATGTAAAAAGGTCATATAACAGAATGGAACTACTGAGATGGTCTCACTTCCAACAAATACTTTCTAAATAAATGAAACATAAATTATTCAAAATTTCAGAAAGTGTTTCTACACACTGGATGAAAATATATCACACTAGATTACAATGTCATGAAGTTCCAATTACAATCATAATGAAAAATACATAAAACTTCAAAATAGGAATCTTCCAAGTATAGTAATGTGTTTAGCATAAGATTTCCCTGCATCACAGTTGTATGCTAGAAAACTAGTATACAACACCCAAAGTGTCAGTCAGAGATGAAGTTCAAACAAATACATTTCCAGAAACAGAATTTCAAAATGCATCTACACCATAAATTGTTTCAAAGAAGTAATTCAGAAAGAAATGGAAAATATGGGCCAAAGTCAGTAATTTTTGAAAAGAGTTAATCCAACTCCAAAATATTTTTTAAGCAAGATCTATTCATCAGACTATGAAAAATTAGTTATAAATGAAAAATAATAAAAGAGATCAGAAGGTAATTCTGGGAATGCATTATTAACTGTAGTGTATGGAAACATATACTAATAATTTTAAATACACAGAATACAGGGAATTATTAGTTCAGTGCACCAAATGACTCAATAATAAACACATATTCTTAATTACAAAATGAAAATATTCCTGATTAAATCAAATATTATGATATAAATCTACTAGAGGATGATAGTAGTATGGCTATCTCATGAACTATCATGACAAGATAAAATATATGCTCCCAAATGGCAAAGATAGGTTGAATATAGAACAAATTATTTAGAAATACAAGTTGAATGCTGGTAGTGGACAGTTGTTCCTTCTGGAAACAAGATTATGGATGAGTTTGGAGATCTAAAGAATATTCTCCCATTATTATGTGACTTTCAGCCCCATTTAACTTTTAAATATATGTATTAAATTAATTTGGTTGAAATAACTAATAATAAATGAAAAGTAATAAAAAAGAGTTTACAACTATGAAGTAGTTGTAAATTAGGCTAAGTAAAACCTAGTTATTATGTCGTGGGAAAAGGAGATTAGATCATTCTTTGGCTACCAGTTATTAGAAAGATGGTGATGGTGATATGAATAACAAATTATTACTATGAAAATGACATCTGTTTTTATCATCCTAGCTAGACCTATTGAGGTAAAGGTTAAATTATGCCTTTAACAAGCAAGCATGCTATGTAGATAAAGGAAGAGGTACATTTTATTCTCTGAGAAATAGGAGCAATAATGTCACCTGATCTGTTAACAAAAATAAAAAAAATTCTCAAATCACATGCACACATGTATGTATGCATACATTCATATATACATATGTACATACACATATCATCAGTGTTAACAGATTAAGACCTTTTGATAGGTTCATGCTTCCATTTTCATTTGATATTTCCCTTTATCAGTAAGTCCAAATAACTCAGGATATGTTTTCAATGGAAAGAGCTTTAGGACTTGATTATTTGTATGCTTTATTAAATCATACCTGGAGTTATTATCAAAAGCTACTTAGTACTCCCAAAACTGTGCTGAAAGCTCCCTGGTTTCCTGAGTATTAGATTTAATATGGTGATTCTGGTTTGATTAGAACACTATTTGCCTTAGGAATCATCCTTATCTTTGCTGCTCACAATAATTAAAATTAATCAGATTCTTCCTTTTCATTTAATATAAAATATGCTGCAGCCTTGGGATTCCCTATGAGCAGAGGTCTCATTATTAAAATTCTTTCCCTTTGGGAAGAAAAAATAAATTTTTAGGGAGAACTCAAACTTCTCAGTTAATAGAAAGGACAATAGTAAACCATATGTTTTTTATATCAATCATGGGCTTAAGTTCTGGCAGCCCTAGGCAAATATTATAAAAATTCCCTCCATGCTATTAATTTATATATCAACCTAATACATATTTAAACTTACCATATAAAAATGTAAATTATTATTTACCCAAATTTGACTGCTCCAATACATTTTTTGAGCTGGGATACCTTGCTTGGTAATGTGCAGTTTAATATATTGAAACATTTTAAATATAGTGCTAATCTTTAATATACCTGAAGAGACTCTGATCTTTATAAAGACAATAAAATGTTTATTTTGGAAAAATTAAGACTTTGTTAGTGAAATAATAATAAGGAATTATCAACTATAGGATTTTGATACATGATTATATTAAGTAGCATAGAAATCCATGCAGGAATGGTCTTAGTGTGGCTCTGGTTAGCCATTCCTTATTACTACAAGAGCAAAGAAAATCTTATAATTTGATTGCTGTTTGTCTTTTATCTCATGCCACCAAGGACTCCTTTTATTCTTTGCTTTGTAGCTAACAGTTTCTACTCCTAAACCCAACTTTTCTTATTTTTCCTATTAAGATCTTTTCCCCAGAATTTCCTTGAGCATATGGGAGAAATTAAAAAAAAAAACCTTAGAGTATTAATTTACTTAACACTAGTCAATACAAAGAATATTAAAATAATTTGAATTATATCTCTACTTGTTCAAATTGAGGATTGTCAGAAAGACCTTGAATTTCAGAACATTAAAATATCACAAATGCCTTCTCTTATTGTAGAGAAATATTTTTTATCATGAATATATGCTATATGATCTGAACCAATTTAGATAAAAAATGATAATGCTAAAAACAATATTATTGGGAGCTTAATAATTATTGAACAAGGACATTATCTATTTCACTTCTCATCCTCACCCTCTGAGGTAGTTTCTATTTAATTCAAATATATGACTGAGAGAAATTACATACAAAGAGGCTTAATGTATACACCATGGCACTCAGGCCCATGTAACAGACTTTAGAGTCTGCTCAATGGTGATTTTTCATAATAGTGCCTTTAAACAAAACCTTACAAATAAGGCCAGAAAGCATATGTTAAGAGTCCCTCGTTGTCTTCATTACAGCATTTGATAACATTTATGCTGCTATGTCTTGTCCTCTGTTATCCCTCAGCCACTTACTAGGTACACTGTGGTAAATGCATCACTCCACCATATTCACCGCAAGCATCCCACTCTTTAAACACATCTTTCTAAATCTGCAATTTGCTTCTGTTAGAGTCTTGCCTCTAATGTACTCGACTGTCTGAAACAAACTGCATTTATTTACAAACTCTTCACTATTTGCTTTACCAATTTATATCATCATTATCATTCCTTCGAACTGAAATCTCACAGTCCATGGTTAAAATCACTTTCTTTCATATATTCCCTACTCCTTTTTGCCATGGTCTAATTTTATCACACATTGCTGGTACAGTCTCAAACCTATTTAATCCCTAACTTCTTCTTACTTGATATCTGCACATGCATCCTTATTGCATAATGTGCCTGACTTGAAATGAATGAAACAAAACCCAAAATAAAACAAAAGCTCCCTCACAAACATGCTTATTACCCTCACCAAAAATTTATTAATAATTTCTTCAAGTTGTCCTAAGTGATGTTCAGGAACCGTTCTATATTTTTCCTGTCTACCAAGTTACGTGAATGCTTTATACCTTTTGTGCATAATCTAACATCAAATTTCTCTTGAATTTCAGCTATTGACCTTGCAACTCCATGTTCACAAAGATACTTTAATCTCCCACTTGCATCTCTCTCCATCTCTGCTGTTACTGATTTGTAAAGTATATTCACTTTTCAATAAAGACTGTCCTTTCTCACTTATTGAATATTCTGTGCAGTCAGTCTACGGATACATCATTTCTCTCATGTTAATTCTTTGTTCTGAACCCCATAACAATTCATTACTGTTCCCTTTCTAATTTTTCTCTTCAGATTTTTTTCTTAACTATTTGGCTCACACACATAACCCTTCACTGAAACTGTTCTTGTCAAGGTTACCAATGATCTCAACATTATTAAATCTAATTGCCCATTCTCTGTCTTCGTCTTACTTGGTCAGCAGCAATTAATACAATTGATTACTTGAAGATTTTTTTTTCATTTGACTAAGAAACATTCTACTGTTTTCATTTCATTCTTACTTCATTTCTCATTCTTCCTTAGGGCCTTTTGCTAGTTCTACTTAATTTCTTTAAATGTTGACGTTCTCTAGAACTCAACATTGTACTAACTGCAACCAATTTACTCTTCACGATATCTACTCCCATGCCTTAAAAATCACTTAGACACTGATGAATTCCTCTATGTCTCCACCTGTGCTTCTCAATTTTTCTTGTGCAAATAAATATTCAACTGCTTTCAAACACCATGTTTTTATGTCTAATTGGCTTCATAAATTTAAATCCAAACTCTCCTTCTTTATTCACACCTTCACCTATAGTCTCTTCCTTTTCACTGAGTTCAATTCCTTTCTATAAGGTAGGAGAAAATGTTGAAATATTTCATAATCCTTGTTTCTCACATGCCATAACCGATTTTCCAAAACAAATTGGTAATATAACAACTTCCCACTACTTTCATTGCATCCTTATTTTCTATTCTCATCCAATGGGAATTACTTTTAAAAAATAAATGTAAGCATGTCAAATTTTTCAATATCCTCTAAAAAAGTTTCTATATGAGGTAATGTAAAGGTAATACAATGAGACATGAGTTAATGCATAAACAGGACACTGGCTATTTATCATCTTAATTACTTGCATCTCTTCCTGGGGCACTTTTTTGCTCTTTCAGTTTCCACCACATGTCCACAACATGATGGAACCCACTTGGTCAAGAAGCAAGCTGGTGACAGACAGAGCTTTATTACAATGAGTTAGCTGAGTGAAAGATGGACCATATTCTTAAAAGAGCAATTTTCCTGAAAAGCTAATTTAGAGGTGGTGTATATAGAAGATGGGTGATCACAGAATTGTGGACACCGTCTCATGGATACAGTTTCTGGCAAGTGACACATGGATCATCCCAGACACTTAGTTGTTAGATGTTTTTCAGTTCTGCACATCTCAAGAACATTATTTCCTCAGGCTATTCTTGTCACTGAATAGATTAACCACATGCAGCTGCTGACATATTACACAATGGAATTGCTAGAGATAAGTGGCCAAAGACCTTTTTGCTGTTCCTCAAACTCATGATAATTAAATAATTAATTAATTATTCATCTAATTTTTGTGAAAT
The DNA here is from genome assembly GCA_004027875.1 of Aplodontia rufa. Lineage (NCBI taxonomy): Eukaryota > Metazoa > Chordata > Mammalia > Rodentia > Aplodontiidae > Aplodontia > Aplodontia rufa. The sequence continues at coordinate 26,691 of PVKS010011463.1, read as the reverse complement.
GGAAGGATCCACTGAGGTAAAATAGGGAGTCAGGCAGGAGATTTGGTCTCTATTCTTGACTTCATTTCCTATCCAAACTTCTTTACATTGCCAATAATGCCTAGAAGATTTTCCTGACATAGGGTCTTTGGCACTTCCTATTTTCTTAGCTTAAAATGATTTTTCTTAATATACCCATTGTCTCATCTTTTTTCAGGTATTGGTTTAAATGTCAGCATATTAAGGAAATCTTGAACATATGCTTGAAATTATACCTTCATCACTACCCATACTCTTCTATACTCATTTTTGTATGATTCATCACCACCATACAATATAAATATTTTATTTTTCTATTTTTTCTGTTTTACTGTTTGTCTCCCTAAGGAGCACATTTACTGTGAAGGCAAGGAAATTTGAAATTTTTTCAGTACTATGTCTTCCAATGCTAGAAATTGCTACTATATTTGAAAGCTCATAACATATTTGTTGAGTTAATTAACTATAAAAATATGTAGGTGACTTTTCAAGTACAACACAATATGGTAAACTCAAATAATTGCCTTTAGAAAAACAAAAATTAAAGCAATGATAAATACTAACAAAACCTATATCCTTGAAGTTTGAAAGATATACTATTTTAATAATACTCTTCCACAAGTCTGATTTTCATAATTATTTTAGAAAAAACAAAGAAAAGAGAAAAACTGCATCTGCTAAAAGATCTGGTAAGTTATTTTTTACAAGATTAATTACTCCTTATGATAGTAAACACTTTCTGAAGTTTCCTGAAGAATAAGAGTTCAAATCAAGGTGCCATAACTTTTCAATTAATTTCAATAGATGTTTAACAGTATTCCAAAATGGGTCTAGGAGATTTCTTCTAATGCAGATTAAAATGACAAAATAAGTAAAATTTGGAGTGCGAAAATACCGAGCAACTTTTCACAGTGTGGAAACCCAGAACAATGTTACTAAATACTTTCTGTTTTAATTCACTTCTGATTTAAGATAACATTTTATATCCTGTTCCCATTTTAGTTGACTGAAATTACTACTTCAAATCAATGAGTTATTTTCAGGTATATGTCACTTCTGGGTCAAAATATTTCATTCTTATAGAGCTCTGCTTTCTTTCTGGAACACTGACCAACAATATGTAAGATGTCTGGATGCCTTGTTAATAGCCTTAATTCATTAGTGGCTGTGATGAACAGAGACTAAGTCTCTAACTTCCACTAACCAGAAGTGAATCAACACTGATTGTGTGTGTGTGTGTGTGCATGTGTGCACATGTGCATGTGTGTTAGGCAGGGAGGTGGGGTGAATCTATATATCTATACTTGTATTTCTATATTTGTATATCTTTTTCTCCATTTCTAGTTATTTTAGTCAGCTTTTTCACCACTGGGATCAAAAGACCTGACAAGAACAATTTTAGAGGAGAAAAAGCTTATTTGCTGCTCACTGTTTCAAAGATCTTAGTCCCTGGACAGTTGACTTCATTGCTCTGGGCACACGGTGAGATAGAACATCATGTCAGAAGGGTGCAGAGGAGGAAATTAGCTCAGGACATGGCAACCAGGAAGTACAAAGAGAGGGCTTGGCTCAGCAAAGACAAAATATAAACCCCAGAGGCATGCTTTCTCAGTGATCCACCTCCTCCAGCCACTCTCCACCTACCTAGAGTTACCACCCAATTAATCTATATCAGTGAATTAATGCACTGATTAGGTAAAAGTTCTCATAACCCAATCTTTTCACCTCTAAATTTTCTTGCATTTTCTCACACATGAGCTATCGGAGGTCATCTTATATCTAAACCATATACTCGCTTAAATCATGGATGATGCAATGAGGAAGTGAAAGAGACAGCCACATCTTTCCATATACCTATAGCTAACTACACTAAAAAATACAACAGATGAAATTATTCTTTAATCATTCTTATTTCTGAATAAATATTCAATTGTATTTTTAATACAAGTAGATTTTTCCTATTGTGTCAATATAACTATTTCTATAAAATTTAGCATCTTGAAACTTCAAATTGTATTATCTCCTGTTTCTAGGAGTCAGGAATGCAGAAGTAGTTTAGCTGTGTCCTCTGTGAACAGGCTGCATTCAAGGGCTGTGGTCTTCTCAAGGCTTGACTGGAAGAAGACCCACTTACAGGATCTACCGTGTGACAGTCTGCAGGTCTGCAGTCTTTGCTGGATGTTGGCAAGAATCATTGATTCTTTGCCTCTCTGTGGGGTCTTCACAAATTAGCAACTGCTTTCCTTTCAGAGCAAAGAAGCAGATAAAAGTCATAGAATTTATTATCTCACAAGTGGTCCTGCCATATTTGCTGTATTCTGTTTGTTAGATGTGTATCACAAGTTTAGTTTACACTCAAGAGGAGGAATTAAACAAAGCAGTAAAAACTCATGGGTAGAAATCAAAGTGAGCCATTTCAGAGTATGCTTCAAACTGTTTTTATATCCTTTCAGCCATCTAACTTGCTTCTGTGTTCAATTGATGCTTAATGGATTTTAAGTAGTTATCTTAATGCATAGTGCATTATTTATTATTTGTATTTTCAAGTCCATTTTATTTTGTCTATTTTTTTAAGAGAGAAGGACAGTGAGAGAAAGAGAGAATCAGTATTTCTTTTTATGTAGTTCCTCATGTGGCTTTCGTTGCTCCTACACTTGTTGTGTGCATGGTGCTGGAGTCTGAACCTGCATCCTCATGCACGCCAGGCAAGCACCAAAACAGCAGAGCAACCACTCCAGTCCCCCAATGTTTTATTAGTTTAATTCCAGTAATCAAAATGCAAAAGATTGGATTCCCTTGGTCTTAAAAAATTTAAAGGATTAATATGATCTGCATGAACATTCCTGGTCCATAAGAATTTGCATGGTAGACAATATTTTTTAAAGATTAATTCCTGTCTATCTGCCTGCAATTGCCTGTTCTGTTTCTCTTGAATCAAGCTATCTAGCTTGCAAAGGTTGAAGCATTTGTTATTAACCTATTGGTATGCTCTCTATGACATTTGAGTCTAAGTTCTTTTTGTTTCACTGATATTTTGGTCCACCGTAATTTTAGTATAATGTTCCCCAGTGTAAATTGTAATTATTTAGAAGAAAGATTAAATAAATTATATAAGCTATTAATAAACTCAGGACGACTAGTGCAGAGAGAGTGCTCTGGGGCAACTAGGACACTGAGCCATACAATAATTTAAAAATTAAAAGATTGATAAATAGATATTTAGAGGAAACCCAAAAGTGTTTTGAAGTTAAAAATGCAGCTCAGTTGAGGGCTATCATTTTTTTATTGCTTTTTGTGCATTTTTAGTTATTCTTCAGGCCTCAAATAAAACTACCTCTGGCCAAGGGCCTTTCCTTAGCTACATTTCCTCATATTCATTTTCTTATCAAATATCATTGCAAGGAAAACAAAAATCCTTCAAACTCAGTTTCAACATATGAGTCCCTTATTTTACTTTAGAAAACAAATAAGATTTATTTTTGAAAATAAAGCACTAACCTATGCTCTCAAGGTTTGGGTTCTCTTCAATCCCATATTGCATGACCTTGTTCCCTGTCCCCTTCTATGGTAGAGACACCTTGAACTTTGCTTCTGTTTTCCAAAGTCACATAGTTAAAAATCACAAAGGAAAATATAATTGTTTCGAGAAAAGAATGGGCAAATAAGTTATACTTTAAATATTCATTAGGCTTAGAATATAATAAGCCAAAATATGCACCTTGGTGTATTGAATGTTTTTAGTAGGTGAGAGGTGTCCTCCCTAGACCCAGAGGGAAATGAGCGTTCTTATCTCTGAGGAGAAAGGACACAGAAAGGCATCTGAACATATGGGCTTCTCTCAGTTCCCTCCAGTTTAGCTCTGTTTATCCTATCACACTTGTTCATGATCTTTCATTCCTCATTAAAGCTACCTAGCTAATACAATTGGGTCTGTTTCTTTGAATCTTCATTCTACCGAACACATCTGTGTCGTATAAAATATATAATTTTTTGTGATTTCAGTTGTTAATATGTCTTTTGATATAGAAACCCAGCCAATGAATCTGAGCTGAATAGAAGGAAAAGATAAATACTCTCCCCACACACAGTATCTAGAAGACAGGCCACATTGGCGGTTTTGTGGTAATGAAATTCTTGGCCGTATAGCATTTATTTCTAAAGTAAAAGGGGATTATAAACACATGAGCACACATTTATGTATGTATATCTCTATATATTACATCTATATGTGTATATTATTGCATGATAAATATTTATATATAATTTTAAGTTATTATATATATTTATTATTTTAATAATTCAAGTATAATCAGGGAAGTAGGCTTCCTTATATCTTAAAATATCTAATTGCATTGAATAAAAATGTGTTTTCACTTTCTGGAGATAACTGTAGAAATTCTATTGGAAATTATAAGATTTATTATAATTGTTCCCTTATGAAAGATTTATCTTCTAACTGGCATTGGATACCCACCAGCCAGCTGTTATAGAACCTGGAAATGTCTTAGAAGCTTTACTTTGAATTGAAATTTCATATAAAATAAAAGAAAATGTTATTTTTTAAAGCCCTAAAGCCTTCAGTTTAATTTCTTACTTAGTTTTATATACAACAGGATCTAATATAATAAAAAAATTTCAGTGCAAATGACAGATGAGAATAGAGAAAAATTAAATCCTTTCTGGGAAAAAATGAGCCTCCACATTTGAGTGAATAAACAATGTCTCTAATGCAACTCTCCCACATGGTGTTCACTAGTCTCCTTTAACCATGGGTAATGCTGGAAGCTGGCAAGCAAAGCAAAATGTTCAAGTTTACTTGAACAGAAAATAAACCACCTGTATTTGTTTATTTTAAAGCAGTTATATCTGGAATAATTTCAGCATCTTTAAAGTAGTTTTCCAGAAGGTTTGCACTTGTCATTTAAGAAATCATATTTGATTTTCATCCATAATAAAACATACAAATACTGTTAGTGAGTTGGACAAGAATGACATTCACATTGTTTAAAGAAGTTAGCTGAGTTCATTGTCTGCAAATGCAAATCACCTTATGTAAAAACAACTATTACTTATAAAATGTTAAACTTAAAAATCTCTAAAAACTTTGTCATATTAGATATTTCAATATCCATATAAACATTTAAGAGTAAAATGGTTTCTATGTAGAGTTGATACAATAAATAGATTGGAACTGATTTGTTAGAACAGAATAAAATAAATTATAGCCTAATGTAGATAAATAGCTATAGTTCAGATATTGGTTCTATTATTGAGTTTATATTTGGTTAAATATTAGACAGAATGGAGGGAGATTCTTTTACAGCACTATGGAGTGAATAATTAGTCCATCTCTGCCTTTATGATTCTTTCATCTATTCATGCCTTTTCAAATCTCTTTCACTCTGCATCTTCCCTGCTGGTTCTCCTCATCTCAGCTTCCATATTGCAGATTCACTCACTGTGCTCTCTCTCAAATTCATCCATGATTTTTCAGTTACATACCAAATTCTCTTTACTTTCCACAGAGACTGTTATAACCATCTCCTTGTATCACTGCTGTCTTGAACAGAGCCATACCCTAAGGCCTTAGATTTTATAGTAAAAAAATGATTATCAAGACATGTTGAAAACATGCTAAAGATAAATTATAATGTTGTCTTAAGTCAGAATGGTTATATTCAAAGGTGCATGCAGGTTTTATGTTTTTGTGCAGTTTTAGAATTGCACACTGATTGTGCATATAGTCCATGGGATCATTTCTACAAACCCCTAACCAATGCCATGCTCACTATTGTTACTTGCATTAGTGAGGTATACTAGTTATAACTAAAGAATAGATTAGTGTATTATTAATAAATATAGTCCATGGTTCATATTAAGAACCTCTATGAGCTCTGTAGTTCTATGAATTTTGGCAAATGTTCACTGCCATTAGAGTTTCATAAGGCTAGCTTCACTACCCTAAAAATTCTCTATGCTCCATCTGTGCATCCCTTCCCTTCCATCTGGAGGATAACTGGTGACCATTCATTTTTTTATTGTCTTTGTAGTTTTTCCTTTCTTTAATGTCATATAATCTAGTTTATTTCACTTAGCAATATGTATTTAGCATTCCTCCATGTTTTTTAAACCTGATAGTTCATTCTTCTTATTCCATTTGGATGCATCACAGTTCATAAAACCATTCACCTATTGAAGGACATTATGGCTATTTCCAGTTTTGAGTTTTATGAATGAAACTGTTTTAAGCATTCATAAGCATTCATATGCAGGTTGTTGTGTGGACATGAGTTTCAGCCAAATCAAGTAAATACAATACAATGGATACTGTTAGTGCAGCAGAATGATGTGTTATATGTGAGTGGAGGGCATTTACATCCTAGTTTCAGTCTGTGGACCTAGTCTGTGATCTTTACAAGGAGATTTTGACATAGTTCTCTGAATTGGGACCACTTAAAAAAGTTATACTAGACTTGGATCTAAAACAATCAGACATAACAAGTGGAAAAAAATATTTCTGTAATGAAAGTTCTATAAGATACATTCAGTGCTTTCCCCCTAAACACACACGCATCTTCATTGACTTGGGGACAAATTTTGTGTTTTGAATAAATAATATGGGGATGATGATTATTAAAAGATTATTACTATACTAAAAACAGAATTGAATTTAAATTAAATTATCTTTCCAATTACACACATCAGACATTTTAGCCTTTGTATATTTTTGTAACAGAAACATAGATCTGTAAAACTGTAGAATGTTAAACTTATTTTGGCTATTGTAACATTTTTTACTTTCTCATGTCTTATAAAATTGATTTCACTATGCTAATAATCACAAAAATACTATTATCCCAAATCATATTTGAGCCCTTTCTATAGATATATAATTAATGAATTTGAATCAATTTTTAAAGTAGGAGAATTTTATTGAGTATGTCATAAATGGTTATATTATGATCAGATTATCTGGGGAAAATGTACAATCAACTATATGTATATATGTTTCTATATATTTATTTAATGATATTCATTATTTATTTTAGTACCTATTAGTCAAAACCAACTGAATATTATCCTTTGCTGTATATGTGATTTTTTGTGTGTGAACATACATAAATATTTTTCATTATCTACAAACATAATGTCACACACAATAAGAGGCTAAAGGACTTCAACAAGCCATTATTTTGCTGCCTGTAAAACTCATTTTATTTAAAATCACATTATGATTAAATTCATGGAAATATGATCTTTTTTCCCTATGCAGGTAGGCAGGATAGAAATTGAATTTCTTATCATGCTGAATCTTGTCATTTTACAGAGTGTGATTTCTTTCCAGGCATACAGCATCCATCATGCTTCTATCCTTTAGATAGGAGATATATACTACATTGACATCCTGATAAAGTCAGAAGCACAACATGGCACAAGTGGCTGAAATGCCCACGTAATCCAACATATTTTAATGCAATAAATAAATTGATATGATAAATGAATAAACTGTTGTAGTGCAAGACCACTTGGCACAGCAGTCTATGTTAAAAGCAATGTCACTTTAAACTATCTCTTCACCATCTGTTGTATACCCCAATGTAAAAAGACTGTAATGTACAATTGCAAAAGTAGGTAACAAACAAATGATTGAATTGCATATTTATGTGCTATATTCATCCAAACATGCATCTGTTCTGTTTATCTCTGGAATATCAGATGCTAATTGGGAAGTATTTCTCCCAAATGTATGGCATGACCTTTCTGGAATTAAGGTGTTCAAGGAAGAAGGGAGAGAGTAAACTTTCTAACCTTTATGGCTTTCTTTGGGGTGAGGAGTTCTAGTTTCTATTATTCACTAGAGGGAAGAGGGATTCTGATTTCCAGAGATGAAGGGTAGGTGTGGGACAGGAAGACAAGGGAGGAGATATACCCTTTTAGGATATATATTCAGTAAACTACTTCCTCCAAGTAGTGCCCAGTTTCCACCATATCCCTATAGACCTTTTGAATAACCAATTGTTGATATCAGAGTCCTCATGATGCAAACACTTTCCAAAATCCCCAACTCTGAACTTTCCTGCATTGGGAACAAACTTTTAACACATATTCCTTTGAGAGATGCTTTATATCCAAACCATAGCAGGCACCTATCTCCAAGTCTCAGTAGGATTCTCATGTAAATGTCTTTCCCCACATTATACTCTCATCTTCTGTTACAAAGAGAAGGTTGACTTTTCAATAAAGCTACATAGCAAACACAAAGAACCGATGCATCATGAGGACTCTGATATCAACAATTGGTTATTCAATTTCCCCAGATAATCTGATCATAATATAACCATCTATGACATACTCAATAAAATTCTCCTACTTTACAAATTGATTCAAATTCATTAATTATATATCTATAGAAAGGGCTCAAATATGATTTGGGATAATAGTATTTTTGTGATTATTAGCATAGTGAAATCAATTTTATAAGACATGAGAAAGTAAAAAATGTTACAATAGCCAAAGTAAGTTTAATATTCTACAGTTTTACAGATCTATGTTTCTGTTACAAAAATATACAAAGGCTAAAATGTCTGATGTGTGTAATTGGAAAGATAATTTAATTTAAATTCAATTCTGTTTTTAGTATAGTAATAATCTTTTAATAATCATCATCCCCATATTATTTATTCAAAACACAAAATTTGTCCCCAAGTCAATGAAGATGCATGTGTGTTTAGGGGGAAAGCACTGAACGTATCTTATAGAACTATCATTACAGAAATATTTATTCCCACTTGTTATGTCTGATTGTTTTAGATCCAAGTCTAGTATAACTTTTTTAAGTGGTCCCAATTCAGTGAACATACATATAAGAAATAAGTGTATGTATTCATGCTTTCCAAACTATTCTGACCTAATCTTTAAATGCATGAGAAAACTTCAATGGGAATGAAATCCTATATGTACTTTTTATAACATTACAGTCTTTTTTTATTTGTTTATTATTTCTTTGTCTTTTTGTTGCTATATTTTCCAGGTATAGGGGATGTAGACTAGTGGAAAAGGGAAAATTTTCTTTCTATTCAGGTAGATCTGTTTGTATTTACCCATGGGCACAAGTGGCCTGGACTTAGATGGCCATTTTCAGGTTGTTTTGGGGTAATTCATTCATTGACCCTCTAGAACTTTCTATGCTGATGAGCTTCCTGGCTCACCTCTTTGAATCACCTCCTTCCCTCTTCTCCTGCTCCCTACCAAAGTGAAACTTCCTGAGACCTCTTACCATGTACTTATTCTTTCCAGGGACGACTTTGTCTGGATCTCCATAAGGTGGCCACAGTGATGCTTCTTTTCAAGGTGTACACATGGTCAGGAGACTCCAGCTTTCTTAACATGGCAATTTCAGGTGATGTAGATTTCTATAATGTTCCTTTTACTTCATGCTGCATATCACAGGAAGTTTTAGCTGGTCAGTACTCTCAATATTTTCCAGTCATTTTGTTGTTGCCTGACATGAAATTTCAGAGAGCAGATGGTGACTTCTCCAATGAACGCTCTCTAACTCCCTCTCTAGGGTGCTGAAGTGTACATTCAATTTCCTGGATGATCACTCAGTAACAATCTAGCCAGGAAGTAGGATATCAGCTTTGTCTTTCTTTGTCTTTGTGAAGATATCTCCTCCTCTCAATCAGCCTCATTTAAAGTGGGGCAGACACATATGTGGAAAGGAAAGGAAAGGAAAGGTAGGTAATAATAATCTATTAGATGGATACATTAGAGATTCTAGAATCATTCTTTTCTGTTTTTCTTTTATGCAAACTAAAGGTGAGTGATCTGGAATCTATTATTAGAAACTATTTTTTCATTTTCTGCTTTAGCATAAGCAGAATCAAGTACATTAAAACACTTGGTTGAGGTTGGAACTATGGCTCAATGGTATACTGCTTGCCTGGCATGCATGAGGACCCAGGTTTGATCCCCAGCATCACATACACAACTAAGTGTCAGAACAAAGAAAAATAGATGAAAACTAATTAAAAGAGAGATTCTTTCTCTCTCTCTCTCATACAGCCACTGTTTCTCTTTTAAACAAAAACAAAGCAAAATAAAAAAAGACACTTGGTTGATAAGAATCATGTCCTACTTTCTAAAGTACAGTGGGTAAAAAAAACAATTTAGCAACTTCAGAGAAAAATATTTTATGTTAAATATTCTGACTCTGCAAGATTAAAAATTCACTGTTAAATGTTTACATAATAGGTGCTACCAGGGTTCTACTACACAGAATCCTTTCAGAGGGTTACAGTTTTCTGTTTAACTGAAAATTACATTAAATAATGTCATAACCATTAGGATAAACTGTATAACACATATAATTCTTCATATATACCTTCTTTAAAAGTCATGTTTACATTGTTAATTTAATTAAAAAATTGTATGGGCTGGAGCGGTGGCTCAGTGGTTTCGGCGCTTGCCTGGCAAGCACGAGGACCTGGGTTCAAACCCCAGCACCACGTACACAACTGAGTGTTGGAGCAACTAAGGCCATGTGAAAAAACTAAATAAAGTTGTTTCTCTCTTTCTCTGTCTCTCTCACTGTCCCTCTCTCTTTAAAAAAAAAATTGTAGACAGATGTGATGTTAGACTATCTTTCACCCATATTGAGTAATTTTTAAAGATCATTTATTGGACTATTCGAAATCTGTAATGCATTTTCAAGGAGGTTTAAGTCATTTATATAGTTGCTTCACTTCACCTGTCCATTTTTTTCTAGTTTTCTACATTTTCTCTTAGAAATAACTATTAATTTGAAATATTTTTTGTATATTAATCAAAGTAAGATTATGTTGTGTATTTGACCAAGAGTTATTGAATATTATTCATTCTTTCACCTCTTAATACCAATTGCAGACAGTGTGTGACTCCATTATGTGACAAAACATACATTTGAAAGTGTTTTTTCTTTCCATATGTATTAAAGATTGCACTATGATAATAAAAAAAACCTCTTTTATCCATCAAGATCATCAGTGTGAAGCAGAGATTTTCAAATTACTAAGTAAAAAAAAAATAAATTTTAAATACATTCAGTTGCCTGAGGCCAATTTAATAATAAAAATATTAACAATTAACAAAGACCGTTCTGAATAAGTAAAAAAAAATAGAGAAAAACATTTAATTAAAAGGCAAATTTCATAAAAGCTCCTGCAAAACAACATACATATGCACCTGTAGGGATGTTTGAAACTAAGATTCATTCATTCTGTCCTCTGCTTGTCTCATAAAGTCTTCTTATCATGAAAAACTCATATTTGAGTAGCATTGTTTCCTCAGAATTATCTCCCACACTGATTTAGGTAGGGTCCAGAAAAAGAAAAAATACCCATCTGTAAAGACTGTTTTAATCCCCTTCACCCCAATGAGGAAATGTTTGCTTTATTCTTCAGAGGACAAACTTCTTTTTCTCTGCTGTTTTACTATTAGTATTATCTGCAGGTGAATTTTTGTCTTTGTTTTGTACCTATCTTCTTTTGTGAATAGAGAAAAGTTGGCTTTGTAGAAAGAGTTTAAAAGGATTCCTTTCCTTTCAATTTTTTGAAATCATTTGAGAGAAATTAATATTAGTTTCTGTTTAAATATTTGGTAGATTTTAGTAGTGAACTCCTCTGGTTATGGGCTTTTCTTTGATGAGAGATTTTTTCATTACTTATTCAAACACCTTACTTTTTTTTGGACTGTTCAGATAATCTCTTTCTTTATAATTAAATCTTGGTAAGTTGTTTGTGGATAGGAATCTACCCACTTCTTTTAAGTTATCCAATATATTGGAATATAATTGCTGGTAATAATTTACTTTGGTAAGTATTCCAAGAGCATTTGAAAATAATTTTCACTGTGGAATTGTTGGGTAATGTAATTTATATATGTCATCCTGTTCAAGTTTATTATTTGTCTTGTTCATTTAGTCTTCCATGATCCCTTAAATTTTTAATATTTTCATCTATATGATCTATCAGTTTCTAAGAAAAGTTATTTGAAGTTTCCAAATATGATTTCAAATTTGTGTCTCCTTTTCTTTCAGTTTTTGCCTTGTAGATTTAAAGCATACTGTTCCTTTGTATGCAAATTTAGTATTATTACATATGCAAGTCTAACGTATTATTATATTACTGTGAATCATTCTATCACCCTAGGCATGATTATTGCCTGAAATAACATATACAATGGTGGGGTTAATAAATTGGCTATATTATTTTTACCTTTTGTATGAAATGATTTTTCCTATCTGTTAACTTTAAAAGTTCTCTTTTCTAATATTAAAGATGAGACTTTTTTAAAAGAGAGATGGACAGTGAGAGAGAGATACAAAGACAGAGAGAATCAATTTTTATTGAGTTTTTCACATAGCTTTCATTGCTCCAACACTTAGTTGTGTACGTTCGTGCTGGGGTTTGAACCTGTATACTTGCACATACCGGGCAAGCGCCATAACCCCTGAGCCACCACTCCAGCCCCAAAGGTGAATCTTTTTGAAATCACTTTACCCTTATCTTTATTTTATTATTTAAAGAAAAACATCCTATTGTTTTCTTGATTTTTCATTAATAGTTTTATTGCTCATGAATTTTGCTTTGGGGACACTATTTAATGTTTTTTTCCTTTCTTACTTTTACTTAAATCAATCAGATGTTCTTTATTTTTCAGTTCCCTCTATTAACTTTCTTATTCATTTTCATTAAATAATATAGCTTAAGCATGCTTTTCTTACTTACTATGGTATAATTTAAATTATTGTTTTCAACGTTACCCCAAAAATGCAAGGGTCTTAAAATACTTTATATATTATTAATCCTCTTAGGTTTTTTCTACTATTTCATGTACTTTAACTCTACTTATATGTTAAACTCAGATATATAGTTATTGCTGTTTAAAATAATTTTATCTATATTTATTTACATATTACCCTTTCTAATTCTTTGAATTCCTTGAAAGTTAAAATTCTTTTCTTTCAACACTTAAAAGTGATAGTCAGATATTTTTGTCAGTTTTGGAAAATGCTCCATGAGTATTTTTTCAAATTTTGTTTTTCTTCTATCTCTTCTTTCCCTTGAGAGTCCCATCCCATGTATGGTTGAACTCTTGAGCCTATTACACATGTTCTTTTATGTTTTCTTTAAATCTTATTTCATTTATCATTTTACATTTGGATGTTATATAGCAAATGTCTTCAATTCACTGATTAGATATTTTGTGTCTTATATTTAAGTCATCATTTGAAATCTTAATTTTGTTTACTATATTTTTATTTACACTTATTTCTCTTGATTTTTGAAAAAAAATAGATTCTAGTTCTATAATAAGTTTTTTCTTTTTCCACTATTTTCTGGAAAGTATTAATTATAGCATAGCTAATATCTCTCCTCATAACTTCAATTTCTAGATTACCAATTTCTATTCCCTACTTTTTTTCTTATTTTTTTTTATTCATTTACTTCTTTCTTTGAATGACATATTTTAAAACTGAATAGTATATGCCATCTAGGTAAATTTGAGAAGACCCTGACAAAGCCTTCTTTCTTCTAAGATGGTAAGGTTTCATTGTTTGTTTGCTTGCTAGTTTTATTTTTATGGCCAGCACGAAAATAATGACAGAAAAGGTTGATTTGATAGAAGATAGTTTTTAGGTTTGGTAGTTCATTTTTACATCTGATGATCCATATTCTAAGTTCATAATCTTCCTCTTAGTATAGAAATCATTTTCTATATCAAAAATTGAAATCTTCCTTTGCTCAACACTGCAAAATTGCTGTAATGTTTTCTTAGTTCATTAGACTTGTTATGGTCTGAATTGTGTTTTCTAAAAATTTGTATTTGAAAAATTCTTAGAATGTGACTATCATTGGAGACAGGACCTTTAAAGAAGTGATTAGGAGCTGGAGTGGTGGCTCAGAAGTTACAGCACTTGCGTGGCATAAGTGAAGATGCAGGTTCAAACCCCAGCACTACCACATACACATTGAATTGTCAGAGCAACGAAGGCCATATGAAAGACTATATAAAATAAATTCTCTCTTTCTCTCTGTCTTTAAAAAAATGAAGCAATTAATGTTAGATGAGTTTAAATTCCGAAAGGACAGGTTATGTGAGGGCACAGAGAGGAGTCATCAGCAAACCAAAAAGAAAGCCTTCATGAAAAAATCCAGCACTACCATACTGGAGCAATAAGAAAATAATTCTCTGTAGTTTCCACCACATAGTCAGTGAGATTTTCTTATAGTAGACTTAGAAAACAAATATGGCCTATAAGAATCTTTCATTTTATCAATTTTCTCATGCTCAGCTTTGAACTGGCAAATTGCTGAAGGTGAAATTACATGCAAAAGTTTGATCTTATGCACTTGGCATCATGCTTCATCATCAGATTGGCAAACGACATGAGGGAAAAAAAGTGCATGCATATGAATATGGTACTTGACCTACAAGAATCTTACCTTTCTTTAGAAATTTGCTACTCAATTTATGTTTGCACTTTTGGCTCTCCAGTGCATGCAGATGTTTGTTGTTAGGTAGAACTTGACTTAGGCAACAGCATTTTGAAAACTATACTGCATCTTAGAATAAGAACTGCTTCAAGGTCACCCTGACCCACCTATTCTTAAACCCCCAGACAATTCTCCACATCATGTAAAGGAATCCAAACACTTCATCATCATAAGAAGGACTCCTCCTAGACAAGCACCTAGCAGAGCCCTAATTTCCTCTCCCTCACACTCTCACTCTGTATATTTACCCCAGGTTGTAAGTGGAGTAGAAGACAGGTCTCAGTCCCCACGGGGTCTCCTCTCTACAGATTTGTCCAAAATAAACCTGGATTACTGTTGAGCTGCTGTTCTCTCCTTTTTATTTCCTTCATTTGCTTGTTTCCTTATGTAATGGTGCCAAATTCCAGGACCAGCGTTCGAGGTTCCCACCATGGACAGCCCCTCAGGCCTTTCAGGCCTTCCTTTGACCTCAACCTAGTCTTTCTTTCTGCCTCTCTCCCTCCTTCCACCACCTCTGCCCCTGGTAACTCCAGAGGTGTTGGACATCACATCCATCATCAGTCATCTTGTATTTGGTGAGTGATCCCCTGTCTCTTCTGGATTCCTGGAATCCCTGCCATGTTTTCTCTGTCCATGGAAATTGTTCCTCTGACAAATCCTGACACTGGGTCATTCCTGGAACAACCCTAGAAAAACCAAATTCTTATGAGGATGCTTTTTGACTTTGACCATTCTCTCTGTCAGTGTCCTTGGGGGTACTCCTCAATCCCTCTTGTCCAGTATGGCCTAGACTCCACCAAAGCTTCCATGACACACCCCTTGGGTGTCTTCCCAATCATACCAGACCTTGGGTCTCTAAGATATAGTAAAAGATAAAAGATGGTAATCTTATGTAATAACTCCTGGTCCCAAAACAAGCTCGACAATAACAACCACTGGCTTGAAATGGTACATTTCACTTCCAAATTCTTAGAGATCTTAAAAACTCCCCACTAAAATGGCAAATGGTCCAAGGTTTCCTATGCCCAAGTCTCTGCTCCATACCTTTTCTCTGTCCTATAATTTTTCTCTACCCAAATTGCTCAATATTTCACATTCTTCCTCTCAATGAAAATGCCCTCAAAGGATCCCTTTCTTTTAGGGAGTTCTGCTTTCTTTCTGTTACTCTAAAACCTGTTATTTTGTTCTGTCTTACCATGTGTCCATGGACTTCATTCACCAGACAGTACCCACCATCCACCCTCTGCATTATATTTACAGGGATTCACCTGGGATCTACAGAAGGTTAAGTAATACCAGCAAAGGCATTGTCATTTCTGTTCTCTAAGCTCTTTCTCAGTGGACAAATTGTATTTAAACACCGGGCACCCATCAGCCCGTTAAATGTGATTAGCGTTACTGCTGGTCTTAAGACTAAGTGAAAGGCCTGCTGGGCAGGCAGAGCTGATCCTTCTTTGCCTGAGCATTGGGAATGTTGATCCTGACTTGCTTCAGTTTCCTTTCTGTGGGAGAGAATTGGTGCATTGGCCAGAGGAAGGCTTGAGACTACTGAAGAGAGGAGACTGGGGCAACTCTCCGGTGCTTCATAAAGGTCTCATTCTGAGTTTGATCCCCAACAGCCCTCAGGGCTACCAAACATCAACCACTGTCTATCTCTCTGTTTTTGACTGATTTGGCCCAATAATGGAGGGCAGCCTCATTTGATGTATCTTAGATCCTAACGCAGTGTCTTATCTGATCCAAGGTCTTTGGGAAAGAGTAAACCCACTAAACCCCAAAGTGTGAGCCAAGCAGTCTGCTTCTCTCTCCTCTCTCTCTCTTTTTCATGTGCCACAAAACCCATGTAAGATCTAAGTTTCTTATACCCCTATGAACCCCCAATTGTTTCAATACACCCACACAGATGTATAGAAACTATGAATATGGTTATTGGGAATTTAAATCCTTGAGGAAATTTTGGATCCAAACCTCATGCTATCTCTAGTGACTATCCATCCAAAAGAAGGTCTCATTTCCTATATTTCCAAACCCAGTCAGTTTTCCTGTGGATAATCTTAAACCCATCAAAGAAAAACCAAATACAATCCAAGCAAAGACTGTTGAGCAATTTAAGTTCAAGTATTACATCAAGTAGAACAAGATTTTAGTGACTCCTAAGCATGAGTATGATGGTAAATACATCAGGAAAGACTATAACTATAACTTGCCCAGGGCACATGACTCTCAAGGAACTGTCGCTCCCTTACTACAATAACTTGAGTTCCTCCAGAACATACATCCATCTACAGTAACTCCAGAATTAAGGGTAGACACAGCACATAAAGAAAAAAAAAAAAACAGGGTTTCATCCTTTTAAGAGGGAAATGGCACAAGGAAAAGGGATTTGGGGCCATGCGTTAGTAAGAACAATTAATTCGAACAGCCCAAATTTTAATCAGACCTCAATACATGATCCCTCACATTTTGAGAATTACAGGAAACTTTAAATAAGTTGCATTGGTAAGAGTGACTAATTCAATCAGCCGACCTTAAGGTAAGGGGTAGTTGCCAATGACTTTGAGGTCCACAGGAGATTAAAGGATACCTCGATTTGTCTCAGACAGTATGGGATGCCTTCTTCTCCCTTGTCTTTCAGATGGGTAATATTCCATCTGGCACAAGCACTTAGACACTGGGATTACTTTGACCCTCAAACTGTGGAAAGAAAGTCTTCACATTTTTCTGTATTCAAGTTTGTTACAAATACCAGTTGGAGGATGGGGAGAGATGGCCCAAGGGAAACAAATTATAACACCATCTTACAGCTATACTTGAATGAGCAATTGCCCAAACTAGCTCAAGACCGGAAGGGAAAAATAGCCAAATTTCTGTGGCATGTTTTCATATTCTAGGGTTCTGTTCTCTTAGTAAGTTATAGAAAGGGGTAGACAAATGGAAAGAACTGACCGATCCAAAAGTGCACTGCGGTCCGAGAAAGATATTCCATGTGCTCCTTTGCTTGAATAACTATAGCCATTTCAATTTTTAGGCAAACCCTCTGATTTTTTAGGTCGGTTTTTCTGGTGAAACCAATTTTGGTCCTGTGTAAATTTAATTAACTGATCCAAATGACTTTTCAGTTCATAAGCCTTTAATACTTTACCAAAAAGTGTCAATTTACACTAGTAAGAGTAAAGATATCTTTAAAATTACTAACCCACAGATTTTACCAGGTGGTCAGGCAATCAGTAGAATATTTTCTATAAAATGTTTAAAGTGTCATATTCCGTGCTTCTAGAATTTTTTCTTCAGGAGAGAAAAGATGACTTATTTTGCAAAAGTACTACTTCTAACAGAAAAATCTGAGTTAAAACATGTCATCTTCTACAGGAAAGATAAGATATAATCCTAACTTTCTAATATTGTGACTAACCCTAATTAAACAAAAGGAATAGCTATAAAAATGTAGATATTTAGTATTTAATCCATTATTCCCACTTTAAAAGTGGTGAAACTGGCCTGCTGGATGTTTAAAACCAAAACTTGGAGGCCTAAGTCAAAGAAATAAAAGGGTCAAGAAAAAAGCATTCAATATTTTGGCAATTGCCCTTTAAGGTCACCCAGGACCTAAGGAATGACTAGACTTTTCTGTGGACTTGGAATTTTTGATTTCCCAATAAGCCAACCAGAGCACATTCTGCAAAGAGAAACGTCATTGGAAAGGGAAACATCCCTAATGCTTCCATGGGCTCCCACATGTGGTCAATGAGAACACATGTGGCAGATGGCACAACTGGTAAAAGAGTAAAGAGTCTTCTCACAAACTCCCAAAGGTGATCCTGACAAATCTTAGCTGACACTTAGCAGTAGATAGGCATAAGATCAAATTTGATCAACATGGTCTTAATCACCCAGTGGCTGGAGAGTATAACCAATGCTCAGTCCTACATTGGCATTTAGGGGAGACAAAGAACTGTCAGTTATCCTAAAAGTAAATAAAACTGAGAGGTTACATAGCTATAGGAAATATCTCTACCAGACAAGAATAACACTAATGAAAAAACTGTTCTACAGAATCAGATGGCACTGCAGCTTGAGAATGCCTTGGCCACTATAAAAACTAGTTATTATGTTTCTAACAGCTTTGCCAAAATTTCCAAAGTCTTAAATCACACACACTCAAGATTGAATAAGTCACTGTCTTAATAGTTTTCAGGGAATAGCTAATAATGCTAATAATACTGGTTACTTTCATGGTAATTGTTTACTGAAAATAATGCTTTACTGCCTCATTTATTGTCTTAACATGAGCCTTGTCTGATAAATGCACTGTCCCAGTGACCTACCAACCACCATCATGGACCTCGGGACTGCCCTGTGCACAAGATGCTTAGAGTCCATTAAACTCTAGATGGTCATGGAAATATGAACCTCCATGGAGCTGCCTCCCAGCTTCTATGGTGGACCCTCTGGAGGATATCCTAGACTGCCACAGCCAGTACCAATCATCAGCTCAAGGAAGCCAGAGTGATCATTTTCCCCCTTTTCCCCTGACAGCAGTCAAGGACTTCTTTAGAGGTGGAATTGAGACAAGAGATAGATTATCTGTAGGCAGATAGAAATGAGGACCTCAGAGATTGAGATCCCACCACCCCATATTAATATCCTAGGTTAAAACCTTTTTGTTTTTGTCTGACTGAATGAAAGGCCCCACTCACCCTAGGATGCCCAACTCCTACCCTTGTCAGGTACATCCTGACCAAATTCAAAGCCTCCATTTATTTTAATTTCCTCCCTAGCTTCTCACAGTCCTCTGCCTTCATTATCCTCTTATGCTGATCAGAAACTTTTCCTTCTCCACTAACATCCTTCTCAGTTCAGTTCAGTTCTCCTCCCTGGGGTGTCAGTCATAGTGTGGTACATCTCCAAGCCCACTGTGGGCACCACATTCCCATTAAAATTTCCCTACAAGACCCTGTTACCAGCTAAAGCAAGTTGTCTATTATCACCCCTCTGGCTGTCTCAACTACAACTAGGGAATTTTCTTCCTATGCAGAATTATCACATCTATTTACCCAGTAACTGGACAGGAAGTTGGCTAGCTACATTTCTCTTCCCAATTCTTTGTATATCTCTTAACCTTGCCATTGGGCCATCCCTGTTTTGGCTATTCACCTCCTTTTAACAGAGAACTATCAATACTACTACTATTTAGAGTCCGGAATATCTTCCTGCTGAGCCCTATTAGATCTGCTCAAAATGAGCACATATAGGAGTCCCCACCCATGCCCCACTTAAGGAGAAGTTGTTTAAGATACATTACCACATCTTCTTTCTTTTACATCTTTTCTTATCAAATAAGAAAAAGGCAGGAATGTTAGATAGAATTTGCTTAGGCAATGCCATTTTTAAATGTATCCTCCATCTCAGAATAGGAGCTACCTCAAGGTCACCCAGACCCAAATATCCCTAAACCTCCAGACAATCATGCAAACAAATCCTAAACATTCCATCATCCTAAGAAAGGACTCCTCTCTGACAACTCCCTAGCAATACCTTAATGCCCCTTCCTCACACTCTGTATATCTAGCCTAGTCCGTAAGTGGAAGAAAGTGGAAGTACATACAGTATGCACTGCTCAAATCAGAGCGGTTAACATTTCCATCTTCTTAAACACAACTTTTTACATTTTTATGAACTTCTAATAACTGTATTTTGTGGGATACAGTGTGATATTTCAATAAATATATGAATTATGTATTCAGGATAATTATCATTTCCATCTCCTTTTCACTACTTTGCATTGGGAGATTTCAAGCCGCTCTTTTCTATTCATAAAATATATCACAGGGTATTGGGTTATTTTGAAATATGATCTCCTCACTGTTCTGTAGTTCACCAGGATTTATTCTGTTTGGGTACTAGTTATTCAACCTTTCACTATTCCTCTTCTCCCACCTTCCCCAGCTTATAACAATCATTATTATACATTTCAATTTGGTTTTCTTTGTAATATTAAGGAATGAAAGGAATGTGCTATTTTGTGGTTCATTTTCTCAAATAGAACATGGTTATTTAATACTCCTTGAATGATATAATATCATATTACAAATAAAATAATCTTCTTGCTCCTAATCATATTAGTAAAATTATTTATCAGTGCTATAATCAGAATGGTGAATGTTCTTCAAAAGTCTATGTATTAACTGCTTGCTTTTCAGTATGGCATTATTAGAAAGCAATAGAACCTTGAGGAAATGGGCGCTAATAAGAAATCTATAGGTCATGTGGGTATGCCCTCAAAGAAGTTGTAGGGCCCCAGTCTCTTCTCATTATCTGTTTGGCTGACTGGCCAAGAGGTAAGCAATTAGATCTACTATACACTCCATATTCTTGTCATCAAGATGCCCACCAGGGTCCCAAAACAAGAGGTCATCCTGATCTTGGACTGGAAACCCCAAAACTGTGAGCCAGAGTAAAGCTTTTCTTTTTGTGAGTAATTATCTCAGGTATTTTTTATAGTGATGGAAGGCTAACTAACACAACTGGTAAACATTAAACGAAGGATATTTAGTAGTATTGGATTTTAGTTTTTAACTCTATTTCAATCTAATGTTCACTATTTTATTCATAATTGACTATAAACTTGAAAAAAATGTGTGTTTATTTTCTCTGTTTCAACTTATAATATGAAAT
Organism: Aplodontia rufa; assembly: GCA_004027875.1. NCBI lineage: Eukaryota > Metazoa > Chordata > Mammalia > Rodentia > Aplodontiidae > Aplodontia > Aplodontia rufa. The sequence goes on along the minus strand of PVKS010011463.1, from coordinate 5,461 downwards.
TATGTATTAGTTTCTTATACTAAAAGTAGACTACTTCTAAGTAGACTTACCTCTTCTGTGGTATATGAGATACAGGCAATAGCCCTTCACTGTATTGTTTTGTAGCAACTTTAAGTTTCAGGAAAGATATAGGACAGTAAAAAATTAAGCATTTTGCATGAAGTACATGAATATAAATGTAAATTGCTTTTAGTGGAATTAATGTATATACATTCAAAATAATATTAAATTTACTTTAATAAATGAAAAGCAGAATGTAATAAAGTTAAGGTACTCTAATAAAAAACAATTGATAAATAGGCAAAAGTAATTCATAATGAACTAATTCTTACCTCCAAATCTAATAATAATTTTAATAAGTTCAACTGAATATCCAGGTCACAAAAATGTATGTAAAAAATGTCTACAGTTATAACTTTGACTTTGAATAAAATGAACTGTTTGATACATGAAAATTTTATATATGAAAATTTTCAGTTTTAGAATTGTTTCATTGCCAAATTGAACCTTTCTTAGGTCTTTTTCGCATCCTTTCAAAGATGCAGAAGTATGCATGATGCCAGTTTCATGATATCTTTCCTTTAAAATTAACAAAGTTGGAATGTGCTACAAAATACCTTTAAATGACCAATGGTATTTTTATAATTGTATTGATGGCCAGTTTAAGCTGTTTAATAGTTACAATAGGAAACTTTATTATAACAGTTCATCAAAAAATGAGAGACATTTTTCTTTCAAATTAAAAACACTTTATTCAAAGATACTATAATCTGCTTTAGTAAATAGTGAAATAGTGGAGAGGTAAGAGCATGGTATATGAGTGGAGGTCAGAAGAGCAGAAATACTCCCAAATGTTAAATAACCAACTTTAAATCAAAAACAGAAACAGAAGAACACACTGCAAATAGTTTTTATTAAACAGTAGAGCTTACTTTACTGAAGACACTGAATAGAAGTACTTGAATAGAGCATGTATCTGATTTCAGCAGATAGATCCTGAGTCAATACTTTTCCTTGCTCTTTGAATGTAAGAGCATTACACTCTTTTGACTACTTATGTGCCTTGTTATCATATTTCTCAAAACATAGGAACCTTTAAAAACATAACAAGAAACAAAAATCACAACAGGAAATAATCTAACATAAAATTCATGATGAAATTGAATCCACAGTTTTCAAATCTGGTGTGTTCTTAGGAAATAAAATTGGCAAACAGATAATAGAAGCTCATGCAACTTTTGGTTTGCATTCTATCCTTTAATTTAAAAGAAACTGTGGCATTGATAAACATAGGGTTTTAATGTGCTTGATACAGGTATGAAACACAAAGTTTATGACCTATGAATTTTGTAGAGACACATTCAGACCAAATTGGGTGTAATTGATGTAAAGATGTCTGCCAAGTTTAGATTATGAAGTTTCCACATGTATAAACCAGTTTGGTTCTCAGACAGGGTAAGAAGTTCAGAGGCAACAGAAAGCACGTAGAATAGCAAAGATTTACCACCAAGTTTTCATTTTCTTTTCAAAATTATTTTAATTAAGGACGTAATTCCTTGGTGCAACTGCCAACAGGAGTTTACAACTCAGTTACTTATTAAATAGGCCAACCCTGGGAAGGTACCTTATTTCCTTGTGCCTTCTTCAAACCTAACATAGGGATAATGATGTTCATTTAATAAGGAGGTTATGAGAATAAAAGGATATAATATATGTAAGAGCATAGAATACATCCTGGTGTTTAGTATGTGCTCAGGAATTACAAGCTATTGTAACTAATACTCATCCACAGTATACCAGTACACTGTTCCTTTCTTAATCCCAATTTGACTAATATTGGCTATGCATTTACTTCTTCAGTTTAACCAAATATGTTGGTCAGCTTTCTGTAACTGTGACCAAAATACCTAAATAAGTAACTTAAAGGAGGAAAATTTTATTTTGGGTCAGTTTCAGAGATTTCAGTCCAATTTTTTTTTTTGGTTCCTTTGCTTTGTGACTGAGACACAGCAGATTATGAGAGTGGAAAAGCATGGCAGAAGGAAACTGCTCACTTGATGGCAGCTGGCAAGCTGGAGAGAGAATGTGAGACGAAGGAGAGAAGAGATACCCTTCCAGGGCATGCCCCCAGTGATCTACTTCCTTGCAAGATTCTACTATCTCCCCTAAATGCCATCAAGTTATTTATCCATCTGTGAAATTAATGCACTGAAGAGGTCATATCCTTCACAGTCCATTCATTTCCCCAAAGTCACACCTCTGAACATTGCTGGGGGACCGAGACCTCAAATGGAGCCTTTGAGGAGCATTCTACATCCAAACCATAATAGCAACAGGCCTAAGATCAGAGTCTTTAAAAGGATATCCCAATATATTTACACTTGCTAGGAAAAAACTGAGAAAAACCCCAGAAGATCATTTTTAGAAGTCTTGTTTTTAATTATGCTGATTACAATACTAATTACAATACTAATTGCAATGATGAGATGTTTGGTACAGAGAAGAGTTTGCAATAAAATATTTCACTGCACATACTCTAAATGTGGCAGCAAAACTTTATGGCTCCTGGGAGTTGTATGTGGCACCACAGGAAGCTGGTTTACAGAGCAGACTTAGTAGAGCTCATAAAGCAGAAATTGATAGATAGCCCAATTTTTTTTCTATTTCACAATTGAGTTTAATGTTATCCAAATTTATAAGATTCTTGCTTGACATGAAATCTTTCTAATTTACTCTATACCAGTAAAATGTAATTGGAGCAAGTGGTGAAAGGATTCAACTCACAAAAGACTTAACTGTTATCTGAGAAGTGGGTGTAGAATGGAGCTTTTGTGGTACAGTCTTCTTATTGTAATGATGGGAATACTGAGGTCCCCAGACTAGAGTGGCCACAGGCCATACACCTGGTCTTTGGTAGAGATTGGATCAAGGTGCATGTTACCAAACTACAAATAAAGGCTGCATTTAACTACACCACTCCAGGAAATACTTTAAGCAAAGCCAAAACTTCATTTTAAGTTATTTATGATTCAAATAGTTGTTGTTTAAGTCTGCCCTATCTTTTAAAAAATCATGTTGAATAACCAAATATACTTTTAAAGAATAGTCAATTTGAAATAAAAAAGAAAAAAAAGAGAGAAAGAAAAGAAAAGAAATCTCAGCTTAGCCAAAACTAGATGATGGAGTTTCTTTCTGGCAGTTTGAGTATTATTTCATTTCAACCATTTACTAGCATTAATAAGACAGTTACTATGAAGATAAAATGAATTAAGCAACCTAAAAATTTAGGGTTCCTTAGTTAAACTCTTAACTTTTGCTGGTTAAGTGAATAGATTGATATACAACTTATATTTTTTTCTCTAGAATTGAAATAACCATTGATCTCTGGAAAGTTAATAGAACCAAATTCAAACCTAGACCATCTAAAATCAGATTTTTCTTTGATTTTATAAATGACATAATTTGACTAGTTCTTTTTCTGAATTCTGGTAATTTCTTCAAATGTTCCATAATGTTCAAGAAAAATAAAAGGCAAATCTTTAAAATTTTGATTGTTGGGCATAGTGTCTCATGCCTGCAATCCCAGCAGCGGGAAAGGCTGAGGCAGGAAGTCACAAGTTCAAAGCCAGCCTTAGCAATTTAGGGAAGCCCTAAGCAACTTAATGAGACACTGTTTCAATATAAAACACAAAAAAGGGCTAAAGATATGGCTCAAGGGTTAAACATCCTGGTTCTATCCCTGGTACCAAAACAAACACCAAAAAATTTATATATTAATTTTTAAATGTCAGCAAAGAATTAGCATAAGCTTTGAGCAAACTTCAAACTTTCTTCTTCCTCCTTCTTTGCTGTTGCTGCTTCTGCTTCTTCTTCTCCCCCTCCTCCTCCTTTTCCTGCCCTTTCTCTTCCTTCTAGTGTCCTCTTTTTTATTCAGTCCCATGGATTTACCACAGTGATATTCAGATTATGATTATGAAAGGAACTCTATCTCAATCAGGAGGAAATGATACGCCTGGTTAAATTTGACTTTTTTCTTTTGCATAGTTTGCTTAGCCCAAAACTTCTTCCATGTAATATTCATCTTATGCTAAATAGTATGCAAATATATCATCTTTAATAATTAATAATCCATTTTTAGAAGACAAACACATTTTTGTCTCTTAATACGACATTGGTAATAACTTCCTCCACATCCCAGATACTTGTCAAATTATGTTCTGTTTGATAATACTGTCTTAAATTTTATATGCCTTTTCCAAACAATACAAAGCTTAAATTGCAATACACCTTGCCAGTTAAAATTTTAAATTAATAAAAATTTTATTTTGTTTTTAATTTTTAAGTGGTGCTTGAGGAAATATTAGTAAAGACAGATTGAGGAAAACTGTACAAAGTAATATAAATTCAACAGATTGGCAGAGAGTCATGTAATTGAGCCATTCAAAGAATAGAAGGCTTTGAAGGATGGAGTGTTTATAATTTAGACAACCTATGAATGAAGTTAACAAGCATGACCTTTTATTAGTATCTTCTTTGAGGCTCAGAATAAAATACTTTGCAGAGGCAGGTACTGATTGACTTTACCACCTACACTTGGATAAGGCAATACTTTCTTTGAAAAGCCGAAATGAATCAGAAGGAACTGTTTACTTTGGGAAAAGAAAATGAAAAATGTGCCCTTTATTTTTTTTTACCAAAAAAGTAAAATACCCTTTTGTCATCTCATTTTGTTTCCAAATAACTTGACATTTAGCAGCTTAAATGCAATCAGAACTAAATAAGCACCCATCAAAGAAAATTTAGATAAGTATCTCTATTTCATTCTCTAAGAGAAAATATGTCAATAGCACTAAATCAATGATCTAAAGTCATTCTAGGAAATAGAAGATAATTATACATGGAATTTTTGCAAGACAATATTTACATTTTCATCCAACATAATTTTATGTATTTTATGAGCAGAAGAGTAACTTTCCAAAGAAAAATTCTGTGTCTAATGTTTTCCTATTTAACTTTATACATGTAGGAAGAAGAAATATTTAAACCCAAAGAAATATGCTTTTGCTTCAAATTTAGTTTCAATAGATTTAATAGATTTCAGATTTGCTATCTCTTCCAATCATGTGAGTCAGTTCCATCAAAGAAATTGCTCAGTATGTATTTTATCCCAATGGGCAGAATATAGTCATACATTGATTTGTGTTCTTAATTGATTAAAAATGTTTAATTAGTTATTATGCAATATCTAATTAAAACATTTTATATTTTTCTTTATAGAGCTAACAACAATTGACATGAAATATATCCTTAAATATTTATTTTAATAATTAAAATTTATTCACATTTAATTTCATCCCTATTAAATTTTTCTAAATATTTGTTTTTGTTTTTTTTTTCTTTTTTATTAGAATATAGAAATACAGTTGAGGGAGAAACATTATCAAAACATTATCAATCAGTG
>PVKS010011462.1:0-56654 GCA_004027875.1 Aplodontia rufa | reverse complement strand
GTCAAGAAAATTACATTCACTCAGGCCATATTTTCTTAAAAATGTGAACTTTGAAATTTGTGACATAACTTTTAGAAACATAATCTAACACATGCCTGGTTTTACAGCCCCTTTTAGAATTTAGATGACAGAAGAAGTTAGGCAATGGAATTTCATTGCCATTCCATTGGCTGAAAACAATCGATCAATCATTTTTAAATTTGAAAAACAGGAGGATGAATACAAATGTGAAGATCACTACTGGAGTAAGGAAGGAGTCAGATTTCTAATGAATCCTTTCTAATGAAATTTTTGGGATTTTTGTTTTCAATATTACTAATGAAATGTAAAATTATAAAATGCAGGATTCAAAATACATAAAATGTTATTTTCTTGGTATCCTAAAGGTTGAATGGATTAACAAAGCTCATTAGCTTCTGCAAGTTATAATATTCACTTCCATCATTAACTAAATTATTACAAAATTTTAATGATGATGCAATTTCCAAATGAATTGTGTCAATCTGAAATGCATCAGCTATGCATTCATTGACTGACTTTTCTCTAAATTCTATAGTTGAATTTTAAACCAATTTTATGCTATTATTTATTTGAAATAAAATTTCAAAATTTATTTTAGATGTTCCATAAAGGGACATTTTTAGATATAGAATCATGGTTAAAAAGATATATTAGTAGGATACATGATTATATTTTTAAATTTGTGTCACTCTGTTAGCTTATGTTGGCAAATTTGAGCATAGGAATTAACCTTCTAATTATTGATTTCCTTATACATTAAGTGAGCAGATAAAAAATCAATACTTCCTTACAGTGTATAAATTTGGACTAATATTCTAAGTTACATAATTATTTTGAACTATTCACTGTTATTCTTTAGAAGAAATGTGTATTTTAACTTTCCTTATTCATGTAAATTTGTAAACAAATACCAAATATAATATATACAAATATTTATTTTGTAAATGAATTTTTACTTACAATTATCAGGAAACTAACATATTGAAATGCTTAGAAAATATTAATAGAATATAAGGAAAGAAAATAATTAGTGTTAATTTTTTTATTTTGTAGATGTGTGATCCACTGTTAGCAAAGAATGTTCTTTGTAAATCCTGATATAGAAGAGTATCAAATTCTCAAGTGCATATTAAGGCTTATCTAGTTATTTATTTTCTATTTAGAATACAAGGAATATTCTGGCATAGAATTACTGTGTAAATTTTCTAACCTGTTTCATACATGTGAATGTATGTATTTATAACTAGTTTTATCCTATACCATTTTTTTCTGGGTTTTAGTTTGATACTTTAGTGATAGGAGAAGCATTCAATACTTACATAATACTAAGATACACAAAAAATATATTTGCATTTCAATAAAACATAACATCACAGAGAATAACAAGGAACTCCTATTGACAGTAGGTGATAAAAGGTATGGGACAGAGAACGCTGTGGGTAAAGTGACAAAAAACAAATATAGGACCATTCCTCAACTTGAGCTCTTAGTACAGGTATGCCGAAATGGAAAACACTAACCAGAGAGCATGGGCAATGCAGGACATGTGCCTGTGTCCTTCCTGCAAATCCACATATTGAAACGCAATTCTTGTGTGAGGTATATGGTGGGAGTGGACTTTGGCAATTAATTAGGTCATGATGATGGATCCTCATGAATGGGGATCAGCTCTCTTATAAAAGTGGATCCAGAGAGTTCTCTTGTCCCTTCTACTGTTTGAGGGCATAGGAGACAGTCTCAATCTAGGAACCAAGCAGCAGTCCTTGCCAAACACTGAATCTGTTGGATTCTTGATATTAGATTTCTCTGTCCTCACATTTGTGAGAAATAAATTTCTGTTTATTAAAAGTCACAGTTTATTTTTTGTACCAGCATGAAGGGATATAGATAAACGTACTAGTAAGATTTAATTTTATTTCCATCCATTTACCAGCAAATGATATTGATCACATTATGCTATGTACATACAAGAACATACCACAGTGTGTTAAATATAAATATATAAATATATATTATATTTTATATTTATATATTATATATTATGTTATATTTATATATAATTATATTTATATATTATATTACATTTATATATATAAATATATAAATATTAAATCTTTATTTAATATATATGCATATATAACCAATTTAAAAATAAATGAAAACTACACATAAAGAGAAGGAATACCAATAAAAGAAATAGAATCAGGGGAGGGATGAGAGAAAGGAAAAGAGAAGTACTGGGGACTGAAGTGGAGCAAATTATATTCCATGTGTGTATGATTATGTCAGAATTAATTCCCATATTAAGAATAACTATAATACTCTAATAAAAACATTCAAAAGAAAAAAATTAGAGACAGAAAAAACTAGAGAGTAAAATCATAATGTAAATACTAGCATAGTTTGGATTCATTTGTCCTTGATTAGAATCTTCATTATAATGGTAGTATCATATCATTGAGCAAATTTTTAACTTCAGTTTGCTCACAGCCACAGTGGTGATAATAATGGTGCCTATCTTGTGAAAAATTAAATTAAATCCAATTGAAGTAGAGTGATTGGAATAGTGCCTGGTGCAGAGATAATTTTTAGGGCTTATTATCACTATTTTACAGAACACTTGGAAAACTTGCTTGCCTAGAAAATTAAGCATATTTTGTATAACTGGAAAGTTTAATTTATGGCATTATGCACTAGCTCTTAAGACTGATTATAGCAGGAATTTAAAATTAAAGGAAAGAAAAGGAAATTAAAATTAAACTAAATACAGTTGAGAAATAATAATAAGTATGAACTAACAGGGATAGGCAACTGAATATGGGAATTGTAAAACTTGGAATCGGTGGATTCCAAAATTTAGAATAACAGTGATTGAAAGAAAAAAAATTGACACAAAAAGGAAATTATAATGAGGATTTAGTTTGGGCAGATATTAAATGAGGTTAGTTTAAGTTAATTTTGTTTGGAATGATACTAAATGTCAACATATCTACCAATGTAATTTATAAAATATATTTTCATAGAATGTCACGCTATTATGTCACATTTGCTGAGGTTTCAAGACAGATGTGAAATATTCTCCTAACAAAGCCATAGAAACAATCTATCCTCAAGTGATTCAATTTCAAAGATGAAGAAATTGAGGCTAATGAAGATTATTTATTACCAAAGCCCACTTAAAAAAAAAAAGGATTTCAAAGCATTAGAAAATATGAAGCTTGCACCCAGGAAGTTACCTGGTCATGTGTGGCCACTAGTTCATAAAAGAAAATTTTAAAGAGAAATTAATATAAGGTGATAATGTACAAACTTATTTTTTAAACTTATTATTATTTTTATAACTTATTATTTAAATGAAATATGTAAATAAGCCTTTCTCTTTCTCTATATTATAATAATTTTTTGCAAATATGAAGGTAAATTTTGAATAGGATTAAAATTTTCACACTTCCAAAAACCTGGATTTATATGAACAAAGTGATACTACTTACTGAAATAATGGGGATTCTGATTCCATATTTCTGTGCATAGGCTTATGTGTGGATATATTTTAGAATTTCTACATGTGATTTTTACTCACCAAGAATTCTAAGAATTCTCTAAAGTGAAGGCCTCCCAGACAGTCCAATAAACTCTCATTGAATCCATCTCAGGATGATTGTTCTGGAAGGGAGATGAATATTATTTTTCAAATGACATGGTCTGGAACCAAATGCAGAATAAATGATACCAAAATTGTGTTTAGAATCTGCTGGGAAGTCTGCAGCCTGCTAATTAAGACACAAGATAGTAAGCTCACACACTTCTGCCTCCACTGCAATCTTACTCTTATCTTGTTGGAATCTAATCTTCTCCTGGATTTTATTTCCCCAGGCATTCTTTAAGACAGTCCTTGAGGAATGAAATCTCATAAACTTAGATCTATGTTTTCATAAGACCCAAATGTTTCCAATCTTTCCTCTGACATATTTGTTATGCAATTAATCTCTTCAACTGTCCCACACTCAGGAATAACCAGGGACTCTAAAAAGAGGGAATCCAAACACAATGAGTGTTTGCCCCCCAGAGCCTCCACTCCTATAAGATCTCAACCAACCCTCTAAAGAAGGAAAATTATTGCAACAGTGATTTCTACACCTTTGCCCATTTCCCTCAGATGGACACCTACAGTCCTATAGTGCTACCTTGCCACTGGATTTTCTTAGAGAAGACCCTGGAGTGGGCAGTGGCCGGTTACCATGCAGGTGTCTAGGGAGGAACATTCCAGGGGGGATGAAAAATACATAGGTCTTAAAGCCAGATAAGGAAACCAAGCAAATTAAACAGGAAGAGAACAACGTGCATGAGACCTGAAGCTTTGAAACTTCTAGAAGAAGGCAGAGGAAGCACTTCAATTTATTACTAGATTTCCAATAACCCAGGAAACAAAAGCAAGAGCTGAAAAATGAGACTGTTAAATTAAGGAGCTTCTGCACAACACAGAAAAGAATCAACCAAGTGAAGAGACAACCTACAAAATGGGAGAAAATCTTTATTAGCTACTCATCTGACAGATTAGCTACTGATCTCAATAGAAGAACAAGTAATTAAATTAAAAATAGGCAAATGATGTTTCTCAAAAGAAGAAGTACAAATTGCCAATAAATAATGAAAAAAATCCAATGTCTATAGCCATCAGGGAAATGCAAATTAGAACTATATGGAATCATTATCTCACCATAATCAGAATGGCAAAAAAAAAAAAAAAGTTAAAATTACTAAAGACCATGTGGAGAAAAAGGAACCCTTATGACACTGTAGCTGGCCATCTAAATTGGTACAGCCTTTTATGGTATACAGTATGGAGGTTTCTCAAAGATGTTAAAAATAGGAGTAAGTAGCATGTGAGGTAGCTGTTCTACTCCTGAGTATTCACTCAATGGAAATGAAGTCAACATACTCTAGGCATACCTGCATACCCTTGTTTACTGTGAAATTACTCACAAAACCAAGGTACGGAAATTGGATGGCACTGGAGAAAATCATGTTAAGCAAAATAGGACAGACACAGAAAGAGAAGTGTCACATGCTTTCTCTCATGTGTGGAAAATGAAAAAAAATTAGAAGAACAGGGGAAAATATCCAGAAAATAAGAGAGGGACTACTATGGAAGGGAAATAGGATTGGAGGAGTAAAGATAGAGAGGAGGGCAAGCCAGGGCATAGGCAGGGGGACATGATCAAGTCATATTATAGGAACATATTGAAATGTACAGTGAAACCCATTAATTTGTAAAATCAGTGTGCATTGACATTTGCAACAAAAAAGAAATTGAACATAAGCATAGAGATGTCTAGGAAAAGCATTTTCTGGAGGAAAATTTGGGAAATAGAATTTCATAGATCAGCCAAAATTAGTGCTTTTACTTGTATTTATATTTTTTATGATAGTATTCAAATTCATTATGAAACTATAGCAAAGGTAGAGCTAGTTTGCTCTAAGTAAAAGTGCTTCTAATGAGATGACTGGCTTTTGGCTACAGACAGGTAGGAATCTGACCAAGTTGAAAAATCAGGAGGAGGAACTGGGGTGGTAGCTCAGCAGTTATGGTTCTTGCCTGGCATGCATGAGGCTCCAGGTTCAAACCCCAGCACCAGGTACACAACTAAGTGTCAGCAATGCAAAGGCCATATGAAAAAATAAATAAACTTAATTTTCTCTTTTTCTCTCATTCTTTCCTTCTCTCTTCAAAAATAAAATCACAAATCATGGAGGAGTCAAAAAGAAACAATTCCTGTCAATGAGCATGTCTGTTCATGTCACATTATCTGGATTATGCTGCTTCCTGTAGCAGGATTGAAATGAAGGTTCTTTATGATGGTAAAAATTTATTGATTGGTGTAAATATTTTTTAAAGAGAGAGAGGGACAGTTAGAAAAAGAGAGAAAGAGAGAATCAATTTTATTCATTTTTTCATGTGGCTTTCATGGCTACCACTCTTTGTTGTATATGTGGTGCTGGGATTTTAACCTGCATCCTTGTACATGCCAGGCAAGTGCCCTAACCACTGAGAAACTACTCCAGCCCCTGATCTATGTAGATATTTTATAATTATGGGATATAATAGTACTTCTTTTTGTGGTTTATAGCAGTTTTGATTTAAATGTAGCATCATGAAAATCTTAAATGAAGATATTTCTATTCTGTTGTTTCTGCATTATCACTCCAGTCTAACCTGATGTGACAAGGAGTGTGTTGGGGGTTTCCTAGGACCCTCGTCTAACACATCCTAAGCTCTTTCTGGGTTTTGTTTTTTTGGATAATAAGATCAGGCTGTCTTCACGTAGTCCTACAAATTGACTGAAAGGAATGTGTATAAACTTTGCACTTTAGGACTAGACATAAAATAGTAATGTGATGATTAGTCCTGCTTAGAAGTGAAGTTTGCAGAGGTGAGTGAAAGAGCTTCCTTCCACATACAGGAAAAATAAACTACTTCCAACTCTCGCTCCCCATACTTCACTTCTGATGCATGATGTTAGGGTGTTTATCACACAAGGATTCTCTGACATCAGCTGGGTACTCTGCAAGTCAGTTTAATTCTGATGCAGACAAAAGTTACTGAAGACCCCCACAGGTCACTGGCTCAGTCCCATTAGCTGGCTCTTTACTTAAAGCATCAATTTCATGTTCCTACCCTACTACAACCTCTGTCCAACATGACTACAAATCAGAGGCTCCTGGGGCACTTTCGTAAGTTTGACATCTTTCTGCGGCTTGAAGAGCTCAGAAATTTTCATTTAGATTTACTCATGCTTCCTTTAAAGGACACTGCAAATGTACAAATGGGAGAGTGGTATGTGGAAGGGACTTTCAGCTGACTTGTCCTCTTTATGCCACCCCTCAGGCATCTCTCTAAGACCTGTCTTAGGTATGATTGAATAGATTCTTGGTCATTAGTGAAAAACACAACTTTCTAATTTTCCCACCATCACTCTGTGGAGAAAACTAAAAACTTCCTGTCCAATCACATATTTGGTTCTCTTAGCAATCAGCACTAATCCTGAGGCTGTACCGAAATTTCTAGCACTAGGAGCTCTGCCCAGAAATAGAAAGAAGATTCTTACCAGAAATTGTGTTGTGTTATCAGCTCTTGTGTATATGCATGAGAGTATTTCACACAAGGCATGAGACTTAATAAAACTACAGCAAAGTTTATTAAAATAAAAGCAGAAAACTCTCCTAAGGGAGAGAGTGGGTTCTCTGGGAAGAGAGTGCTAACACCCTTCTGAGTTCCAGCTTTTACTGGGGTGGGAGGAAGATGATTGAAAGGTCCCACTCAATTATTACCTCTCCACTCCAGAGGACAGACTACAGCCTAAGGGCAACAGGTGGTGTTCATCTTGGTTCTTGCTGATGAGCCCTAAGTGGAACAGTTTTTCTAGCATTCACAGTGGGTGGGCCCCAGTCTTAATCTGGCTTTCCTAGGTCTTGGAACCTCTGGTCTGTGTTGTTCGTGTAGGGTCTAGCTTAAGGTGCCTTAGCAATCAGGCTTTTCTGAAGAAACATATCTTTGTGCTTCCCTGTATTTATCTATCCTCCTCCTGCTGTAAGAACAAAGTTTATAGGACTGAATTTAGGCAAGGGTTCTGAAACAGCTATCTTGTCAGACCTTGTGTGGTCACTGAGGCAGGGCTGTTCATTAACTGATTCGCTCTCTACTAAGTAATTTATTAAAATTTTTACATACTGTTCATGACTAACTGATACCTAATATGAGGAAATGAAGATAAACTCAAATACATATTTCTTATTGCAAATCACAATGTCACATGTCCTATGTTCTTTTCAGCCACCTCCTCTTACTATATGTTGGTATCATTTCTAAGCAATAAAGGATTATAAGTATAGGTAGAGGAAAAGACTTTGAAAGGCAATGTAAAAACACTGAAGTTTTATATTTGAGCTGCACGACTTTCTATTTTTTGGTTTAGGGTTTTTTCAGTCTTCTAAGGATTGCCACGGGGACTTTAAATTATGTTTACAATGCTTGCAAATGTTGCCCATCATTTTCCTCACATTTTCCCCCCTTGACATTTTCAGTGGAGAAAATAGAAGGTATTCTGTTAGCATTCTTACCTATATGGGGTGAAGATATCAGGGCATGTATGCTATGCAAAGCATTATAAATTAATTCTTTTTTTTAAGAGAGAGGGACAATGAGAGAGAAAATAAAGAAAGAATCAATTTTATTTAGTTGTTCATGTGAATTTTGTTGCTCCGACACTTCATTGTGTATATGGTACAGGGGTTCAAACCCCTATCTTCCTGCATGCCAGGCAAGTGCCATAACCACTGAGCTACTGCTCCAGCCCCAGGATAATTAATTTTAAAAGGTGATGAACTATGATTAATATAACCATACTTTGCCATGATGATACATACTATTTTGACATATTTTGGAAATGAAACACATAACTAAAAGTTTTTAACATTGTAATAATTTCTTTTTAAAACTGTACATATTGGAAAGCATTCCCATTAATATGGATCAAACTAGTTACCTCTAAAAATATGCATATCTCCAGCAACTATTCTTAGTTGTGAGATACCATCAGTTGTATATAAATCAATTTTGATGGATGTTCCTTTTCATATTTAATTTAATATAATTGGTCATCTTAATGGGATTTATTATAATATTTCCATACCTGTATACAGTGTTTGTTGATCACATCATCCATCCTTCTCCCACCTCCACCTCTTCCTCTTCTCTCCATTCCCGCACACTTCTTAGTTTCTAGTAATTAGTCTTTACCATCATTTTTCCTTAAAATTTTTTTCATGTGAGAGAGAGATAATGTGATGCTTGTATTCATTTTGGGGGGGGTCTGGTTTATTTTGCTTAACATGATATCCTCTAGTTTTTTTTCGCTGAAAATGACAAAATTTCATTATCTATAACTGAATAATACTCTAATATACCATGATATATAAACTATGTAAGTGATATAGTTTAGTTTTCTCCTTTATCTGTCAAAGAGTGATTAGGCTATTACCAGATGCTATTAGCCTCATGAGAAGGGCTGCAATAAGTATCCTATGTGGGTCTCTTTAATGCTAACATCATTCTATTTGCAATTATATCCAGGAGAGGGATATCTGTGCATTGCAATTCTGTTTTTAGTTTTCTGAGGAACTTCCACACTGTTTTCCAGAGAGGGACTACTAATTTATATTCCTGAGAACAGTGTAAGAGTTTCTATCTCCACATCTACACTTTATTATCATTATTTTTATAATAGCCATTTAGGTGGGGTGAGATTGTATCACCATACAGTATTCATGCGCGTTTCCCTGATGACTAATGATATTGAACGTTTTCCACTTTAAATAAGTGTCTCCTGGATGTGCTATGTAGGCAACACATACCATTGCCAGTTCCATGAAGACACATTTTGGTTTTAAAACAGGATTGAATTTATTATCATCATTCAATATTTTTCGAGAAAACTTCACTTCCACATTATTAAATTATTTTGTCAAGGCATACTTTAAAATACAACTCTCCAATATTGTAACAATTTCCTACTGACTGAAAATAATTACATTAAGCCAGAAACATTTGTGTACCTCATGGTACTCTCAACATTAATGCTAACCACTAGGAACTATATGATTAAAACAACAAAAACATAGCATATTTATCCAATGTAGGCTTTCTTGTGTATGTTCTGTGCTATTAATTCTTAAACAGTTAGCTGGATCAATATTTGGTATTATCTTCATGGTAGATAATTGCTAGAGATAACATTCATAAAACCTAAGTACATTATTCTGACTTTATAGTGCTAGTATAATTGAGTTCTTTGAAAATTTTTCATGTTTCAAATCCTTTCCAGTGGAAGGGATTATTTCAAAAAAAATTTTTTCTACCATCATGTGAGTTTCCTTTGTAATTTTGCAGGCAAAAAACCAAATAATTTCAAAAGAAAATCTGTGGATATGAAAGATAATCTGTCTTCATAATGAACTTCACTATGTGTGAATTAAACCTCCTTTTGGGTAGCAGTATATCCGTTGGTATGTATTTATGACAGTAATGAATAAGCTAGGACAGTTGATGGGTCCCAATTAAGGCTTCTTTAAAAGTAAAGGCTGTTCCATAAAATTCACCTGTAGAAACATCCCAAACAGAACAACCAACTCCTCTGTCTTGGGATGATGGGAATAGGAAAGCAGGACAGACTTGAATAAAGGCTACATAAACTCAAAGGCTAAGCAATAGCCTTAAGACTTTCCAATACCTTTTTTTGCATCGATTTTGGTCAAGGTCACCTCTCAGAGGCTATCCAAGCCTAGACTAGTACTTTTAAGTGGCAACCTGCCATCAGATACCCTTTCATATTGTGGGAGTTCTATCTATTTTACTCTCAAACAAATCCTACTTCTTTCAATTTTACCTTCCATCGTTGCTCATGGATTTCATTATTCAGATTTGCAAGACAAGAATGCAGAAAGATATTAGTAGTTCGTTCCTTGGATCTACAATTAGGGGCTGTAACATGCCACTCAATAGTAGTGGAGAAGAATCTGGCTTTGCTGGCTGTGACCCTCAGAGCTGACCCCAGCAGGCATCTCCGACTGTCATTAGTCACTAACACTAAAATGGGCTTTCTTGGCTGCAGAGATCAACTTAAACAGACCCTCTCTGCCAGCAGAAGTAGAGAATCTAATTTCCCTCATTGTCAATTTTTAAATAACCAGTTTCCTAATATATCCTGTTTCTCTTGCGCCCTGTGTATCCTGATGAATCTCTCATTGTCCACTTTGTTTGTAAATGTTTTTAAGCAAATTATTATGTAAACATACATTTCTATTGAGAATTAAAATGAAATAAAATTAAATTACGAAAACCAAAGAAAGATAATTCTAACCCGGATAAGACATAGCAAAAAGTTTTCTTGATTTATTTGTTTAGGTATAATAAAGTACCAGAGACTGGGCAACATGTAGAACAGAGATTCTTTCCGTGCAGTTCTGGATGCTGTGAGTTCCAAGAAAGGTATCTACAGATATCTCATGCATTCTGCTTCCAAGACTGCACCTTATTCGTCGTCACGTGACAGAGGGGAAGGAAAGGTAAAATGCTCCTGGATATTCCCTGCAACCTCTTTCAAGAGAGCAATAGTTTATTCATGAACCCAGGCTTTGGAGAGATGTAAAGGAATGAACTCAGCTCTTAAGGCAGAGTCAACTGAAGGAGATGAAGGTTATTTTAAGCTTATATCGTTTGACTAAAAGGTTGAGATTCAACCTGAGTAAGTGGGAAGCTACTGAAGAATTAAGCAGGAATGTACTGAAGTGGTTAAGCACATTCTAAAGAAATTATAAAATGAAAAAGAAAAAATAGAAACAGTGGTTTGGGAATCATCTCACTAGCAATGTAATGAAAAACTTCAGAATCTAGATTTAATTATTTGTTCCTAAAGCTAAACGCAAAGCATCACATCAGTGGAAAAGCAGTAGGTTTTCTTCCCTTAGTGATCGATCTAGAAATATCTTACAAACATCTAGAAAGAATATAGTAATAAAGTACAATGCGATTTTTTCTTTGCAAATATTACTTAAATGTAATTGAAAATATTGCTGTTACTTTGAAGGGAAGGGTTAGGACTTGTGCAAGGTTGGCTATAGAGTAAACGAGAATGTGGATATTTCCAAAATGAGTCATATTAAAATATTTGGTGGATTTTTCTTCAGTAATGAAATAAATGAAGGAATACTTTCTCTTTGAGGCACTAAATAAGCTAAATATTGCCTCAATAATAAATGAACTCTTCAATAAAAACTGTATATTAGGGGAAAATTGTACATACATAACCATTGATTGAGTGTCTAGATGACATTGATTAAATTAAGTTTTAGAAAAAAAGATACAGAGAATCAATGTGATGTGCAATAAGAGTTTATTACTTTCCTATTTAGTGCTAACAGCCCATGCATTTTGTATTGTTGAAATAAATAGATATAAACAGTTTTTTATTTAAGATGAGTCATCCTTTGAATAGTATCCTACAAGAAGACATTGTATCCTGTTTTAAGAATAATTTATTTTGTGGGTGCTGACAGGCTTTATACATTAGACTATACTTTGTAAAATGTTACAATAATAGATCTCTCCTCACATCCTGATCATCAGTAATTCTAACTTAGTTGAAAAAATTGATGGATAATATTGCATAGCTAAGAGCAGTCTCTGGGACATCTTACATCTCTCATTTTCTGAGGTCTACCCAGTAACAGCATATGTTCTGTCTCTCTCTCTCTCTGTCTCTGTCTCTCTCTCTCTCTCTCTCTCTCTATATATATATATATATATATATATATATATATATATATATATATATATATATATTCCTTAAGCATGTATCAAAGCTGACATACAACTGCTTTCAAATGATTTAAAGCCACTTCTAATAACTTAGAAATTAGATCTGAAGTTACATTGCTAACTTTAAGGCATAATTTTAATATCTTTGTACATGTAAACGAATATATGTTGGAAAGGTCATCTGAAATCTCATTTTCAAAATAGTTGCAGTATTAGATAATTTGTCAGTTGCATTATTACCAATTCATTAATAAGTTTACCTTCCTTCTTTCCTACTCTCATGTCTCCCTCTATCCCTGTTTCTTTACCCCTCTCACTCCCTTTCTCCCTTCCCTCTATCATTCTTATTGTTTTTACTTAGCTTCTTCTTTATATGCCTTCCCCTTTTTTCTTGTATCAATCACATTTTAAATAAACTTAATGTGTGCCTATAATTTCAGCTACTCGGGAGACTGAGGCAGGAGGATTACAAGTTCAATGACAGCCTTGAAAACTGAGTGAGACCCTATCTCAAAATAAAAATAAAATAACAGGTATATATATCAGTGGTAGAGTACCTTGGGTTTAATCCGAAGTACTGAAAAGAAAAAGTAAAAACAAAAATTCCAAAAGGATATCACTGCAAAGTGTGATAGGTTGAATAATCCTGAACCCCAAACCCTGTCCTTATTTCTGAAACTTGTTATTTTTCATGCCTTACATGCCAATAGGCAACTGTAGATGTGATTAAGGTAGAGAACATAAACTTGTGGGATTATACTGTGTTATCTCCATAGGCCCAGTGCAGTCAATAGGGAACGTTAAAGAAAGAAGTAACAAGGTCAAGTCAGAGAGAAAGGCATGATGGAGAAAATCCTCTTTGTCTGTGTGTCCGTCTACTCATCATATCCCCACCAACACTGGACTCCTCCCTCTCCATCAGTCTTCCATCAAATATGCTTAGCTTCTATTTTTTCCTACTAAGGCATACAAGACAGCTTTGATTTTTCTATATGTGTGTTGTCAGTAGAGACCCGGGGAAGCTACTGCAGGGATATCTATGTAAGTAATTCACTCAAAGTTAATATTCTTACCCTCAAACATCAAATTAGACTAATTGTCATAGAAGCTGGGGATTGTCTGAGAAGGGCACAGACTTTTATCTTCACAGGGAGAAAAGAGAGACATCAGCTGCTAGTCTTACAATAAATTGTACTTTCAAACTACGTTTTGGCCAAATCTGAGAATAAAGAAACTATTCGTATATAAAGTTCTGTTTTCCTCTCCTTCTTTTGGTATCATCTTTGAGTAACAACAACAAAAAGATATCCATTTACCTCTTCTTTTTACTACAGAATACTCACTGAAAACTTATGCATTCCAAGTTGCTTTATAGACACAAACCTCAATAAAAACAAAACAAAGGGAAAAAGCAACAATAATACTCCCAATATTCTGAAACTAACAGATTTGGATCTTAACATAAAAATTCTATTTTGAAAATTCTGAGAAATCTCCTTCTCTCATGCAAAGATGCATAAAATATCATGATTATTTATTTTAGCATATTTTCTCGTTTGTATTTAAACTAGTGCTGTTTTGATATCAGAGCAAAGCAATGGTCACCCTTTTGTGAACCAAATTCTGCCCTGCTTGTAAAGAAGGGATACATTTTGTTTGACAAACAGAGGAAATTTAAATCATGTTAGAATTAGGAATTTCCAGGAACAAAAATATTTTGGTTTTACATCTTCCCCACTAGCTATACCAACTTTTTTGTAACGGTATTTGGAAACCATTGAAGGACAGTAAACAGGGGTGTGACATAAATAACTGTGGGTTCAAATAATCACTATTCATAGTAGGAAGGTGTTGCTGGGTCAATATCAGAAGATAAGGAATTCACTCAGTGCTGATCAGTAATCCAGGTACAAGACAAGGTGATATGATCTGCAGAAAAGGAGGAAAAGGCGAATCTGAGAGATAATTATTGGATAATGATGTCATTCATTGCATACAGTAGAGAATGAGCAATGTGACAGTTCCTTGTATTCTGTGTCATTTAATGACATTGGAAATAGAAGAAGAGCAAATTCTAAGAAAGTAGTTATTCTGTCTTCTTTGAGCATGATAACGAATTGGGTATGAAGAACCTGATTCAGAATGATGTATCAGGAAGAAATATGAGGACTTAGAAAAGAAAATGGCAATGTTACAGAAAATGGAATTCTAAATTTGGGGATACAATTGATAGGAAATACTGATTTTAAAAAATGTTTTATGAGTAATTTCCTCTTTTTTGCCTGAATGTAAAATCCCAAGTGGCAGAAGCCAACAAGTTGACATGTTAGACACACATTCTCTGTGCATTGGAAAATTTTCTTAAATGTGTATAGACCATTCTGGGCACCATTATTTGTGCCCATTAAATAACTTTTTATACATTTTTTCCCATTTCTTAGCTCTTGCTTTTATTTAAGCATTTTCTCTTCCAGTTCTCACTCATAATCCCTAAGTGTTTTTAGCATGTATCTAGGGTAGTTATTACATTAGATAGAATTTCAATTCACCCTCAACCCTACACATTTTTGTTTATCTCTACGTTTTGCAGGGATAGCGACAAATTATAGGTCTAAGTGCTATATCCAAATCTAGGGAACTGATTTATTTTATATGAAGACATTATTTTCTAGTCTCTGTGTGTGTGTGTACATGTGTACATGTGTATTCCACATGAACTGCATGCAGTTTCACTGTTTTCTCAAATGCTACATAAGTGACACTTAAAAATAGTTTTGAGAAAATAAACATGTCTAAGAGTGTTAACGAAAATGGACACGTTTGTGAATGTATCTATTCTTCATTAATAAAATTCCTCAATGTCTTTCCACGTAAAACAAATATAATTTAAATATAACAGAAGAAAAAGAAATGATGTTTCTAACTGATGCAAGTAGATTTCTCAATTTGATTCATGTGCTGGTAATCAAATGTAGACTTTATTATTAAGCAATTTTAGTTACTGAATATTGCAATTACAACAAAATAATCAATATTTTTCCTGCTGTAATACAACTGTCATAATTTCTTATAATTCATTAAATGGGTGCTTTTTGTAAGATTGATCAAAGAGAATATGATCTATTTCACATATACTTAGTCAAAAATTGGGAGGACATTTTATATTTCAGCTTTAGAGGAAGCATAATTCAATAACATTTCAATGTTCTCTCTTTAGGACTTTGTCATGAAAATTGCCCTATTTTCTCTGCACATTAAATGATCTTTCAGAGAAAACATAAAATATTCCTGGATAAGTTCCCAGGTGCTGTTAAATAACCTCTGCCTTGCAATTTGTACATCATTCTCTTACATGATGCTATTTGTGTTATTGATGGACCTATTCATTCTTGGCTGTAGATTTCCTGTCTTTGTAAATTCTTTAGATGATCATGCTTGTAATTCCCCTTATGCTGGGATCTTTCATTGTTGTTTGAAGGAAGTTTTATGTCACATTATGCATACGCAACAGCATCGCTGTGTATGGCTTCTACTCTTTTCCATGTCTAAGGCCTCAACTGAATGTTGCAAAGAAGCATAAGAAATGGACAGTGACCAATCCATCTCCATCTCCTACTGAAGGTAGACCAGGGAATCTTTTCTATACATTTTAGTAAACTTCCTGGTTCAAGCTATTTGTGTAGGGACATATCCATCACTCCCTAATTTGCCTTATTATTATTATTGATTAATCACCCAAATTTACATATGGTTATCATTGACATTTCCAAACTTGCTAGTCCTGGAATAATATCTCATACTTCAATGATACACTTTTTTTCTTTTTAGGAGAGAGGGACATTGAGAGAGAGAGAAAGAGAGAATCAATTTTTAGCTTCAGTTTTTCATGTAGCTCTCATTGCTCTGAGACTCTGCTGTGTACATGGTATTGGGGTTTGAACTCGAGTACTAGTACATGCCAGGTAAGTGCCTTAACCGCTCAGCCACTGCTCCAGCCCTCGATTATATACTCTTGACTAACAACAGATAATTAATTGTTCTATGACTTGCGTAGTCTGCTGATACAGTTCCAATTTTCAAAATTATAGGACTTTCCATTTATTATAAACATCATGTAGTCATAAAATTCTAATTTTTAAATTGTTTTATTTTCTAGTGAAACAAAAAACATGTAGTTTGTCATTTTGCAAGCACGATCATCCTAATGTTAATATCTTTTCTCAAATTCAGGTAAACATCATGCTAACATCTCTTAACTGGTGTAAACTTAAAGAAGCTCCATCTATTTACTCTTCTGGGATGCTACAGGTTACTGTCTTCAAAATCTTATGAAAACCTACAATAAAAGATAATTTAGATTCTATGGGTGGTAGGTATGGAGAAATGATGGTCAATATATATCAATTTATATAGGAATAAATTCTGGTGTTCTATAGGTCAGAATGAATACAATTAAGAATAGTGCATTATATGTCTCAAATACTTAGAATGGAGGATTTTGAAAGTACTTAGGATAAGTATATGATAAAAGCTTAAGGTGGTGAAAATATTAATGCTAATTACGTTGAGTTGATTTTTACCTGATATGTACATGAGTCAAAATATCATACTGTATCTCATAAATATATGAAAATATTATATTTTACTAAAAATCTAAAAAATACACTACAGTGACACAGCAAAATCAATGTTAATAACAGCTCAATTTATAATAGCTAAATTATGGAAACAACCCAGTTGTCCCTCACTGGATGAATGGATCCAAAAACTGTGGTACATATAAACCATGGAGTTTTACTCAGCAATTAGAAACAATGATATTGCAGCCTTTGAAGGTAAATGGATGGCTATGGAAGAAATTATGCTGAGTGAAATAAGCATAACCCAGAGAACCAAGGGTTGAATGTCTCCACTCATCTGTGGAGGCTGGAGCTAGATCTTGGTCATAGAGAAAGGAGGTCTATTATCATGTTTTAAATCTGGATATGCTGTAGACATACAGCCTAAAGCATTTGAAAGCATTTGTAGAGACGTGTTGGGGGGGAGGGATAAGGGTGGGTAATGGGGGGAGCTCTTGGGGGTAAATTTAATTTTCAGAATTTTTATATATATATATTATATTAATTCATTAAAAGCTTGTTTGTTCAATAAATACATTTCTGAATAAAATAAAAAAATAAAAAGTAATTTAAATAAAGGATGCTGTTGTTGGTTAAGCTAATTTCACTAGAGAAATCATTAAGTATGAAGTGATACTTGATAAAAGCTTTATTCAACATTAGCTTAGGTATTTTCTGGTGCAATTATTCACCAGATAGTAACTGTTATGGTTTAAAATGTCCTCCAAAAAGAATGGCTTAGAAACTTAGTCATCTTATTTTGTATCCCCTGTAAAAACTGCTGCATTCACTGCTGTGCTACTATAAGAAAATATGCACATCATTATGTTCGTTCAAATGGTATTTAATACCCATTGCCAAAGAATGATGAGTTTGCTCCATGCAATAGGTCTTGCATCATCTGACTGAAGTCATTGAACACATTGAAGTTTGCTCACTTAATTAATTTTGATTTTTGCAAAAACCTCCCAATATTTTAAAGATATTTATAAATAACATTAGTTGTCTATGTTTTAAAGCTCAACTAATTCTAACTTATTCAAAATGTCTCCTTAAATACATCAAATCAGAAATTAACTCTAACTTTTGGGAATTTGTTAACTATAAACCTATTTTAATATAGTTTCTACTTTCTATTACTGTTATTTCTATCTATTTTAAAATCCCTACAACTGGAATATATGATTTTTGAAGCACAACAACCTCTCATTTATTCATCTTGGTGTTTCTTGAAGCACCTAGTCTAGTGTTTTAGAAATACAGGCTGGCCAATAAATATTGGGGGAGTGAATTAAACCAATGATTTTTGTTTTATTTTTAACTTATACTATCAGATCCTCTAGAAAACATTCTAAATAACTGCTAAATAAATAGAGAAAATTAAAAATAAATAAGACACTTCGGAACCACACAAAGGTTAAAAATGAACAACTGAATTATATCAGAAATAGATTTAAGAAAAATAATTCCGGAGGTGATCAAGCACTTATTACTGACAAATGTATACTAAACATATAGACCAAAAAACCAACCAAGCAACAAATAAACAAACAAACAACAACAACAAAAAAACTCTGCATGACCCAGTTTTACCATTAAGTGAGAAGGGAAGGGTGGTGCAGGAATGGATGGGGAAGATTGGGTGTGACCACCATACATTATTCAGCAGATGGTTTCACCCAGAGCTTCGCAGGAGGAGAAATGGAGTTCAATACCAGTGTGTAACCCACAACAGGAACATGAATCCAAGAGGATATATATTCTGAATAAAACCCAAAGGAAGGAACAAGACTATGGTTTAAAACTCAGAAAGCAAAAAGCCTTGAAGCATATACAATGGAGATAGATTTGGAGATAAATTGCTGATGGCCGTGTTCTTTTCTCACATGGTGGATGTGCCTGCTAACTATGGTAGATAAGATGAAGAGAGCCAAATTAGGCAAAAACAGCAAGCCACATTATTCTCCTTGTTCCTCTCCAGTACCAGGAGGCATGGATTGGATGGGATCCATAACTAGTTTTGTTGAATTATCAGAAGAATTTCCTATAAAATTGAAAATTGAAGAATGTTCGTTACACTTTGAGTTGCAAAGTTGTGGATTGTAAGTTTTGAAAACACAAATATAATTAACATGCCAATAAAATCCCAAAGTGATAGACTGGTTGCAGAATATAACATGAACTTTTGAATACAAATTAAATAACCATCAGATTATACATGTAAAAAACAAATAAACACACATACTGGTTCAGATATTGATAACATATAAATATATTGCTACAACATTCAATTCAATTCATGACATTTATAAAATTGCTAGGTATGTCTGTTTTCAGTATACCTTAACATGGAGCCTTTTAATAGTGTGTCATCAAATTTCATTCAGTCACTGAAGTGGCATTGGAAGCTTGAACTGAACTCCAATATCATTTTAATCTCTGTAATCAGCACTAATGTTTCTCAATAAGTATTTATTTAGTGACAATTATATGTGTGCCTAGAGTTTCACATAATTCTAACAGAAGTCTAGCCCATGCCTTTTTGTACTTGCATATCCAGCAGAGACAGACAAGGTGATTGGCAGCTGTTAAATTTTGTAAAATGCAACGTGCATTGGGGTAATGCAAGAATAAATGCTTCAGAATGGGAAAGATTTTATAAGTGGAGACGGTGATTTCAAATTTTTACTCAGAAAATAACTTTTTCTCTTGTGGAATTATTCTGGTATGAATACATTTATAATCTCACTTTCACTTACTTTTAATGTGTTCAAGGTAGTAAACTGACTATTTTCCTCTGTTTTCTGCACATTTTATCTTTACACACTCCTTCAGACGAATGTGTACACGGTAATATGCACCATTTCTGATCAAAGTGTCCTTAGCAGTAATAAATCTCTTGATACATCCAGAACCAACATCTTGGTCAGATAAGAATTATAAATGGGACAGAAAGATAAATTAAAGAAATGCCTATACTCTCACATGAGAAACTATATGAGGAAAAATCATGACCATTTTTATAACATTATATGTATTTTAATTTAGTACTTTTTGAGCATAAAGGAGCCAAGAGTTTCTAAAAACAAACTTGTATAAATTCAATTGCCACTCAAATGGCAAGTGCAAATAGAAGAGGCAAGAAAACAGTTCCCATTTAGTAAACTAATGTTAAAAGGAAAATCTAAAAACTCATTAGGAAACAAATGACTTAAAATAGAAGCAACCATAAATGTACAGATCACAGCTACAGATAAATCAAGTGGCCTAATATTCATTGGTAGCCAAGAATTACAAGAGTGCATGTAATTACCAATTTAGCAAAAAATTCACCAGCTGAGGAAACTCAGATTATATCCAAGCAAGCTCGATGAAGCATAATCAGTTGGATCATAAGGGACAAAACAAATATCTGTAATTCTATTCTCCTAAGGAAACAAACTTAATTATATCTATTAAATCTGCCGGCTGTAGTTCTGAACAGAACGATGCTAGCTGATGAGTTATCAAAGTTCTAGCTCAGTTGTCACCAGGGGTCTTCTTGACAGCAGGGACCTGGTGTTTTGCATGTATGATAAGTAGACATGCTATAATTGACCTGAAAATAGCTCTGATAAACTTATATATGTTTAATATTGAAGATATTGCTAAAACAGAAAGGGACAAAATGCCAATTTTTATATCTAAGCAAAAACCAGCAGAAAATTGAAAACATAACAGAAGGAAAAACTTCTAATAAGGCCTTTTATCATTATTGGAATGGAATATTCTGTGATTAGAAAATGATATAGATAAATAGCAATAAAACACTAAGATCTATTATGAATGTTTGAAGAAAATAAGGCTAAAGAGAAACAAACTATTCTACATAATCAATGCATATTTGAGAATGAGATCAAAGAAATATGGATGAAATATATCTGGCAATGTAGAGGATTTTAAAAGAAGAAATATGATACTATTCACTGACAGATAAGATCAGTTTTAAATAATTTACATTCCTTTGATACAATCCTCCTGTATCAAACCAAACTTCCATTATTATCTAGTAGGCACATTGATATCTTAAGTAATGATGAGCTAATAATAATAAAAAAAAGTAGCTTCTGGATCAGCTTGGGGCAGGGAGTGGCACATAGCAAATACAACTACCTACCTTTATCATGGTAGATATAATTGTTTAAGAAGCACTTTGTTTTCAGAATAATTGCCTGCATTTTCCCATAACAGTCACTGTTCTATAATATTCTATTTTAGCAAATTGCCCGGCAATCATCCAGTGTAAGGCAGTCATGTTAGATTTTTTTCCCCAACATATTTTTAAAATGCAAGCTCTTTGATTCCTCCATGGGATTCCTGATATTGTGGAGTAGTTTGTCACTTCATCTATTAGCAAGATGATTTTCAAAATTTTTTGCTTCTACATAGTCTCTACAAAACCCCCTTCACCCTACTGATGTGTGATTTTTCTTGAATTGAAGTTAAGCAGCTCATTTTTCTTTAGAAGCCTTTATAGACTCATGAACAACAGCCCTTTCACAACCTGAAATTCTCCACATGTGGATAATGTGAATAATCAGCCAGAAGGAGGTTTTGGAGTAAATTCTTCCTCAGTTTTATTCTGTTTGTGAAAATTTTTCTTCTCTCTTTATTTCTATTTTTTCAGCATTATTAACATCTGCTTACAGGAACATTATTGCAGAAAAATTCCTTGGCCTGGAGTATAAATTCTAAGTTACTTAGAATAGCATAAAAGGCTATAATCTTGCCTTTGGCTAAAAATCCAATTACATCTCACTTTATTCATGACCTTAAAATTTATGTTTTATTAATGAAAAAATGATTTTAATCCTCTATAAAAAATTGTGCTGTTTCATGAATCTCTAAAATGGAAAATTTCTTCTTTCTTTTTGTTCTGTTTCTGTTCCCTTATTTGATAAACTCAATCAAACTGAACTTTCTAACTTTCTGCGATGAAAGAAATGCTTTATATCTGTGAAGCCATGGGCTAAATGTGGCTATTGACCACTTGAAGTATGAGTAGAATATCTCAGTGAGCAAAATTACATGTACTTAAAATGGATAGAGTTCTTAAAATATTAGTTTGTGTATGTGCACACTTAATAAGTCACAGGGTCTATAGTCTCCTTACTAAGCAGTGAACCTCAAGCCATTTCATCACTAAAATCACTGAATTTTTTTATTAATAGTCTTAACAAACTCTACAGCAAATTTAACCAATCACATGTCACTTTTCCCCCCCTCAATGTGTCCAGTCACATCCTTTAGCATTCTCTTTAACACTCTGCTCTTTCACTGTCCCTTTCATTTCATTTTTTTTAAATCATTTCCTTCCTTAGGAGAAACACTTTATATCTTTATGCTTTTTGAGTCTCAGGTGTTTCAGAATGTGATTACGTGGAGATGACTCCTTCCAATCTAGCCTATGCTGACTCCCACAATGCTACAAAAATGGCCCTAGCAATGCTTACTCCCTGGTCACTATGGCCTATCTTCTTACTCCTTTCTGAGACGGGTGCATTTTACCACTCACATGAAACCCCTGTTTCCTATATAATATGCTCTGGTTTCATATGCACATGTGCAGCTGGAACTTGTTCCTTATTTTCAAATGTATCAGAATTATTATTCTAATAGCACTTGATATTTCTGCAGGTTGGCTTACTTCACAGAGGTCAGCTCATTACTGCACAAAGCTGTATCTTGTCATAGGGGATGGATGGCACCTTTGGTGCTTATATTTCTTGTTGAAAGAAGGGTGGATAAACAAGGTAGTGAGTGCTTAATAGAGAGAAGAGTCTTGGTTTCATCCACTATAAATAAACATGAAGCTATATTACAAAAAAAAGTGTCTCAAAAACATTTTTGGAATTAAAATCTGACAAATAAAGTCACTGGATGCAAAATCAAAGATTGGATAACTAAAGTGTTGAGTATAGGAAATGAATTGTGCTCATAATGATTTTCTATGGAGTGAAATTAAAACACTGGAAAATAGTTTCTAAATGTAATGGAGAGAATAATTGTGTGATATCATACAGAAATTAATTATATTTGAAATATTACTTTCTGTTTTATTTCTGTTTCATTTAGCTTTTCAGTTCTGTGATCAAAATAGACAATAAGAAAAATTTAAAGGAGGGAAGGTTTACTTGGGTCTCAAGATTTCAGAGGTTTAGTCTCTGGTTTATGACCAGTGATGTCGCCCATTACTCTGGACACTACGTCTGGGGGAGGCGCAGAGGAGGAAAGTTGCTCAGGTTATAGCAGGGCCAGGTAGGGGGAGTAAGAGAGAGAGAGAGGAAGGGGCCACAGGGCAGATGCCCAATCCCAGGGTCCAACTCCAGTGACCCAATTCCTCAAGCCACACCCATCCTCCCTCCAGTTACCACACTTCCTCTACATTCATAATTAAGGTGGAGGGGTTGAATAGGTCACAGCTCATAATCCAACCATTTACCTCTGATGCTCCTGCATTAACAGGAGCTTTTACAGGACTCCCCAAATTCATATCCTAACAGTTTCCTTACTCATTATTTCCTCCAAAAAAAAATAAAAGTCCACAAAGAAGGGCCATTCTCTATCCTGCTAATGTCTCTGTAACCCATACCCTGTCACTCTGAGGAGTGAGAGCATGTCTTCAGTGCATGGGAATGCTGAAAGACTGGATCACCTACGGGCAAGAGGACTGAAATCAAAGAACTAGAGACAAACCCCTTGACTGGGGCAAATCCATAGAAATTGCTTCTGAAATAAAAGACTTCATGGGATATATTAATATAGAGGTACAGTCTTGGTTTTAAAGATTTGCCTTGTAAATTCAACAAACTCAAAATGTGTATTTTTGAGATATAGTATAAAAATATGCGTGCTTGAATGGGAGCATTCTGAAAAAAAAAAAAAGAAAATGGTATTGGCATAGATAGGAGAATACCATGATGTGATAGATAACTGTATTTCAATTCCGAAAATGAAAATTGAAATTTGATGGAAAAAAGGACCTATTTGAAGGTGGCATTTGTATTCACATATCTGTGAAATGAATATACACAAAAAGACTACACCAAAGCAAATATTCATTTATCAATGCTTCTTAAGGGTTACAGAGAGATTGAGTCACAGGAAGTCCCTCAGCAGCCATCAAGTAGTGCTATGGCATGGGAGAGCCACTTAGTTACCCTTCATTCCTACATTTTCTGTGATAAAGAGACATTTTCTGCTCTATAAATCTATAATTTATTGTGTTGATGTGAAGTTTTATTTCGATTCTTAGTACTGATGAGAAGTGACAAAGTGGAAGTCATTATTCACATTTTGGAAATGAACTCAAGTGATTAATTCCAAATTCCAACCTCACTTCTGTGTCTGGGTGGCATTTAAAGTCACTTAACCCTTTTGATAATCCCCTCTTATTTAGAATTTTATCTGCTCTTTCTCTCACACTAAAAGTCATTGATGTAATCAGGACCACAAAGGGCTGATGGGGATGTTGTAGCACTGCCATTTCTCTTTCTAAAACCTTCATGTTACTTTCTGTAGAAATGAAGAACTGATGTGTATTTTTAAATGGCTGTGAATGGTTTTCTGCTGTCCTTCTGTCTTATGAACAAAACATAATGCAGTCCATTTGCCCAAAGTACTTTTTATGCAGGGAATTCAATCCTACAGAAGGTCCTTTATTCTCCAAGAATCTCTTCAAAATGACCATTATGGTTGTTGCCCAAGTCCATTGGAAGCTCAGTCAAGGATTTATAATACTTGAGAATTTCCAATGTTCTCTAACATTGCTTCTTCCCTAAAAACTTCAACTCTACCCACCAGCGTTTCAGAAGATTAAGTCTTAATGAGATGAATTGTATTTTATATGTTCCTAAAAGATATGAAATTTTGAGGAGCAATTTCAGTGTCACTTTAATTACTCTTTCAATTCTCATGTATTTCCAGGCAATTAAATTTAATTTTTTCAGTTCTGCTTCCTTGGTCACTTTTTATGTAAAGTGAAAAGCTTTATAAATTAAATTTAAAGTTTCCCTTTGCTTTTAAATAAATTTTAAAGCAATATTTTAATATTTTAATAGAAAAAGAAGAAAGATATATAAATTTTCTCAGAATTTGAACCTTACCTATGTATTCTAATGCAAGAAACCCTTGATTTTCTCACTGCTTTTTCTCTTTGAACAAACAGAAACATCCACATAAAAACAGAAGGCATTTCTAATTTTGTTTCCTTTTTTCTTTTTCTTCATAACATTTGGTGACAATCATATTTGTTTGCCTGTTCTCAGCATAAGAGTTTATAGATGCAGAATTAAATTACTATAAGTTTTTGGACAACCTCATATGTCCACTATTAAATTCTGTCTGCTCAAGTGATCCTTGAAATGGAAAAAAGCAGTAATTCCTGCTTGTGTTATTAATGATCACTTGCTGCTCTAAAAGTCAGAGATAAGAACTAGAAAGTCCTTTGTTAAGCTAATAAAACTCAAGGACTAACTCTCCTTACAAAAGGAAGAGCTTTGGAAAAATGCACTTGAAACAAGTTGAAAGCGGAAGATAACTCAACCTGCCTCAGGGCCCTTAAATGTATGCTAACTAATTAGGTAGTTGGACAGAAGTGCTGATCACATGAGTTTGCCTATTCAAATATATATGTATATATAAAAAATGTGAGATTCAAAGAGAATAATGCTTCGAATGGACTGCACTGACTTTATTGGATAATGATCATGCTCAGTGGATGTATTCATGAAAAAATGCAAGGTATGATAGTATGCATAGCATAATAAGCTAAAACAAGCCCTAGTGTGCATAGCTCCAAATTCTATAGATCATGAGCTCATAGTCAGTCTTATTTCTGATGCATTCAGCAAAGTTGTAGAGTATAAAATCAATATTCAAAAATCAAAACATTTCTATACACTAGAAATTTAAAATCTGAAAAGGTATTTAAAAGTAATGAATATAAAACATTTGCTTTTAGTCTGTTATATATGCAAATAATCTCCATGAAATCTTTTTCTAGACAGATTCTTTCCAGTGTGACATCTCTTCTTTCTGCTAGCCTCTGGGCTGAGCTGATTCTTGTGGTATGATGTTCATTTTCAGTAGCAAGGTCATGATCTCTATAGAAAGGCACATGTCTACTAAGGCTGTGGCTATACAGACACTCACTCCCTAATTGCAATTTCAGATTCAGGTGAAGTTGGATATTACCAACATGAAAGACTTTCAAATCTCCTGTAAGTTTTTTTTTTTTTTAAATGCGAAAGAATATCTTCAAGTCTGTATGAAATTCCAATGGGCTCCATTAGCCAAAATGTTTTTTAAAAAATTGGAAAACATTATGGAGAATCCTCAAAAAACTAGTCATGGAACCACCATATGACCTACCTATCCCACTCCTCAGTATATAGCCTAAATATCAAAATCTATATACTACAGTGGCACATTATGTTTATAATGACATAATTCACAATAGCCATCTATGGTGCCTTTCAACAGATGAATAGATAAAGAAAATGTGTGGCCCATATATATATGTATACACACATATATACGTGTGTGTGTGTGTGTGTGTGTGTGTGTGTGTGTGAGGACTACTCAACCCTCAACCATACAGAATATTGAGATTACAGCATTTGCTAATAAATGGATGGAACTTGAGAATATCATGCTAAGACAGTCTCAAAATGTCAAATGTCAAATGTTTTCTCTGATATGTGGAAGCTAATACAATGCAAGGGGTGGTAAAAAAGAAAAAAGAAAAAGAGGAAAGGAAAAAAAAGGAGAGAAAATTTCATCAAAATAAAGGAAAGATGGGGCTGGAGCAGTGGCTCAGCAGTTACTATGCTTGCCTGGTGTGTGTGAGTACGCTGGTTCGAACCGCAGCATCATGTACACAACAAAGTATGAGAGCAATGAAAGCCACATGAAAAACTAAATATAGTTAATTTTGTCTTTCTCTCTCTCTCTTTCTTTTTTTTACCCTTCTCTCTCACTTCCCCTCTGTCTTAAAAAAATAAAATAAAGGAAAGATCAGTGGAGTAGATGAAGGGGATTGAGCAGGAGGAAGAAGGGATGGGAAAGTGAACACTGAAATGAATCTGACCAAACTTTCCTATGTACAGTGAATTCCACATCATCAAGTATATCATACGACACTAATTAAAGGAAAATGTAAATAAATTCCAGAAAAAATAGTAGAGTTGAAAGAGGGAAGGAGGAGGAGGGGGACGGAATACTGGGGACTGAATTAGAGCAAATTGTGTTCCATGCTTTAATGATTGTGTCAAAATGTATTCTAATGTTATATATAACTAAAAAGAAGAAGAAACAATTAAAATTGAAGGTTTCATACTTTCTCATATTATGAAATTTACCATGAAACTATGGTAATCAAAACAGCATTGTGATGGTATAAAGATAGACATAGTCAGTGGAATAGGATCAAAAGTTCATAAATAAATCCATGTATCTAGGGTTAATTTATTTTTATTAAGAGTGCTAAGACCATGAAATGTGGAAAGAATAAGCTATTCAGGGCTGGAGTGGTGGCTCAGCAGTTACGGCACGTGCCTGACATGAGTGAGTTTGTGAGTTCAAACCCCAACACCACGTACACAATGAAGTCTCCCAGCAGTGAAAGCCATGTGAAAAACTAAATAAAATTAATTCGATCTCTCTCTCTCTCTCTCCCCCTCCAAAAAAAAAAGATGAATAAGCTCTTCAAAATTCATCCTTAAACAACCAGACATCATCCACATGAAAGGAATTAAATTGGACTCCTAAATCATAACATATCAGATTAAAAGTAGTGGAAAACTGAATCATGACTTAAACTTCAGCCTTAAAATCATAAAAATCACAGAAGACAGAATAGGTCATCTTCACGATCTTAGATTTGGCAGTGGAGTCTTCAGATGAAACACCAAAATATCAAGCCATTAAAAATAGATAAATTGGATCTCATCAAAATTAAAAGTCTTTGTGCATCATAGAACGAAACACTGCTCACTGGGCTACTGTAGCAATTACGGCAGACTGACTTCAACCACAGTTTATTTTCTCATAGTTCTGGAAGCAGGAAACCCAAGATCCAAATGTTGGCATGTTTGGTTTTTGCTGAGATCTCTCTCCTTGGTTGGCAGTTGGCTGCCTTCTCACTGTGTCCTTACATGACCTTTCCTGTGAATATATTTTCCTGTTGCCCCTTATTTATAAGAGCATCTTTTAATCTTCAAAATGTTATTAAAAGCCCTAACTTCAAACATAGTCACAATGGGAGCAAGACAAACACACACATTTTAGAAGAACAAAATTCAGTTCCTAACAGGACATTTTCAAGAAAAGGAAAAGACAGTCTCTAAAAACTGTGTGGGGGCATTGTTGTGTGTTATGCAAATTATATATTATATATTATATGTATAATAAACATAACAACAAAAACAAAACAACGCAATTAAAAATTAGGCAGATAGTAAACATATCCCCAAAGACATATAAATAGCCACTAAGCATACAAAAACACGTTCAATGTCATTAATCATAAGGTCAATGCAAACCCAAACCACATGGAGAAGTGATTATAGTTCTTTAAAACTGAAAATGAGAGTTAATATAGGTATCTCAAATTGGAGACCTAATAAATTGGTGGGAAAATAGAATATATTAAGTTAATGCAAAAAACAGTTTAAAGTTCCTCAAGAAGTTAAACATAGACATGACCACATGATTCCACAGTTCAGCTATTAGAATTAGAAACAGTTTCTAAATTAAGTGCATATACATACGTCTCTAGGAGTATGATTCACAATAACCAAAGATGGAAACAGCTCAAATGCCCATCAAGTGATGAATCAATGAACACATTACAACACACACACATACACAAACACACACACAAACACATGTACATAACCATTTAACTGTGAAGAATAGATAAAGTACTGATACACTCCTCTAGATATATGTACCACCAAAATAATGTGCTATTTTTAAAAAGTCAGGCATAAAAAAAACATGCAATGCAAATCATTTACATAATATAACATATCCTAAAATCAATTGAGAAAGATTGCAAATCAAATTTGTAAGGGATTGAGTGAGAAACAATAGTGAAAAATCACTTAACAGATATGGGCTTTAATTTGGATTGGTAGGATATTTAAAAAGTAATTGGAGGTGGCAGTGGCAAAATATTAAATTTTATTAAATGTTATTGAATTTCTCGCTTTCAAATAGTTGAATTTTTATATAGATTTCACTAAATTATTATTATTATTATTATTATTATTATTTTGGCACCAGGGACTGTATCCAGGGGTGCTTAATTATTGGAGCCACTGAATCACACCCCAAGTAGTCCCAGCTATTTTTTTTCTTTTCTTTTTTTGGAGACAGGCTATAAGTAAGTTGCTGAGGCTGGCTTTGAACTTAATGCCTTCACCTCCTGAATCTCTAGGATTATAAGCCTGTCCCACCTTGTCTGGCTAGTGATTATTATTATTTTGATAACAGGGATTGAACCCAGGGTTGTTTAATCACTGAGATACATACCCAGTCCTTTTTTTAATTTTTATTTTGAGACACGTTCTTGCTAAGTTGCTCAGGGCCTTGCTAAGTGGCTGAGACTGGCTTTGAATTTTCAATCTTCTTGCCTCAGCCTCCCTAGCCACCTGGATTAAAAGCATTCACCACCATATCCCAGACCTAATGGATTATTAATAAAGGAAAGAAATGAGAAATTCTATACAGTTAATCATAAAATAAAATGCTTAGAATAAAACATCTTCTGAGAAATATATCTATGTAATACTGCTCCTGAATCCCCAGTGAAAACCAAGTACTTAAGTATAATAAACAGTGAAAAGTGAACTGAGCAAGTTGATATTTATAAAATGAATAAAAATCTTCACAGAAATAATTTTTAAATCTCATTTTTTAAAATCAATACTTTTCAAAATTAAAAAAATAGATTCAATATTTCTAATCTCAGTGGAAATAATCTTTACATAGTCATTCTCAATCAAAAAATACATCCAGGAAGTAAAGCAACTTATGTTCCTTGTATTAAATGAAAATTGATTTTTGATCAATTTTAGAATTGTGCTTTTTAATACAAGGGCCCTTTTCATACTGTAGCAAAATGACTCTAAGTATGATCTACCTGGAAATCTATATACATATGACCATGTACTAAAACAGATAGCATATTTTTTTTCTGTCCTTTAAAACCTAATTATCAGGTGGTTCCAGTCCTAGCTTTTTGAGGAGTCTTCACACTGCTTTCCAGAGTGGCTGTAAAACCTTGCAGTCCCACCAGCAATGTGACAGTGTTCCTCTCTTCTCACAGCCCTTCCAGCATGTGTCATTATTCATAGTCTTGATTTTTGTCACTCTGACAGGAGTGAGGTGGAATCTCAGTACAGTTTTGATTTGCACTTCTCTGATTGCTAGTGATGTAGAGCATTTTCTCATGTTTATGAGCTTTTTGGGCTTCCTCCATTGAGAAATTTCTATTTAGCTCCCTAGCCCATTTATTGATTGGATTATTTGTGGTTTTGTGTTGGAGTCTGACCTTCATTCTATTTCTTCAGTGCCCTAGAGTGACCTTGTGACAATTATTGGGGGTCTGACCTTCACCTCCATTTCATCAGCCACCCTAATGTGATCTTATGACTATTTGCATAAGCTCCTTCTGAAAGGGCTGCTAGGTCATGCTTTGTTAAAGATTAGGGTGGGTTAAAATGTCTTAACGACAGGTTACTCCCTAGTTTTTGTCTGTACCCTAGTTTTTTTTTGTCTATACTGAAATCTACATAACACCTGGCAACTCCCTTAGAAGGATTATTGATTCCTTGGCTGTCTCCCCTCCTCCTCTAAAAAACCCGTATGCCTTAATAATAAACGGATTCTGAGCTGCCATCAGCTGCGTGTGGTTGCCTCGTTTTCCCGGCTGGGAGGGAAGGGGGTCCCTGGACGAGGGGGGACCCGGGTTCCAGCCGTCGGCACTCACCCCCATCCTGATCGGCCCCCAGGGGACAATACAGCTCCCCACAGTTTTGGTGTTCAGTTTTTTGAGTTCTTTTTACATTCTGGATGTTAGCCCTCTGTGTGAGGTGTAACAGGCAAAGATTTTCTCCCATTCGTAGGTTATCTCTTGACACTCTTGACTAGTTCTTCAGTTGTGCAGAAGTTTTTAGATTAATGGCATCCCATTAATTTATGCTTGGCTTTAATGCTTGTGCTATGGGAGTCTTGTTAAGGAAGGGAATGCCAACCCCTATGCTGTGTAGTGTTGAGCCTACTTTTTCTTCAAGCAATTGTAAAGTTGCTGGTTTCATTTCCAGATCCTTGAAATGTTTTTGTTTGGTTTTTGTGCAGGGTGTGAGGTAGGGATCCCATTTCAGTGGTCTGCATTTTGCTGTCCAGTTCATCCAGCAGCATTTGTTGAACAGGTTGTCCTTTTTCGGACTATGCTTTTGCCCTCCTTATCAAATATCAGATGGTTAAAGATTTGGGGGTTGTCTCAGTATCTTCTGTTCCATTGGCAGATGGTTAAAGATTTGGGGGTTGTCTCAGTATCTTCTGTTCTGTTCCATTGGACTTCAGTTCTATTTTGATACCAATACCACACTGTTTTTGTTACTATAGCCCAATATTATAATTTCAGCATACACCTTAACATTACTGAAAATAAGAAACTGTTAATGCTTAGAATGCATTTGATTATTTTTGTTAATTTATTTTAAACTGTGTATAATGCATTTATAATGTGATCAACACTCTGGTAAGATAGATAAAAGTATCTTTTCTATAAAGAAACAACTATATAATGATAAGCAATTTCAACCATAAATAAGTAAGAAAAGCTAATCCAAGACACATAGAAACCTATTTGTTGGTAGTATATTTTTAGGGTGTGCTCTGTCCTGCTGGCACTAGTGAAAATAAATATAATTTATTCTAGAAAAAAATAAAAATCTAATTATCCACCCCTAGAGTGTCAGATTTCTGTCACTGTGACAAAATATTTGACATAATTAACTTACAAAAGAGAAAATGTTGATATTTGCTCCAAGCTTCGGAGGTTTTAGTCCTCGATAGGTTGAACCCATTGCCTTCACACCTGTCAAGGCAGTGTGCACGGCTGCCCGAGTTGTTTGACACTGGTGGATGAAAAGGATAGGAGAAGAGAAAAAGGGTTGGAGATCTCAATATCCCCATTCCACGACATATCACCAGTGACATAACTTCCTGCCCCTGGGCCCCACTTCTTCAAAGCTCCACCTCCTCCAATAGTATCAAGTCGAGGATTAAACCTTTAACACGTAGTATTTGGAGGACATTGCAGATAAAAGCTACAGCAACTAAGACGTGTGTCTCTCCATCTTCAGGCAAATAGGTTTAAAGTCATCTCATTTGTATTCTAATGGACTCATTAGTGAAGGAACAGAGGTAAGGGAAATGAAAAAGATATCATTCAAGGATATTTTCCAAATGTTTTCTCCTAGGACCACTGTTTACATTCCTTATGTTTTAGTGTGGTCACAATAATATCTGTAGTGTAGTGGTAAAGGAAATCTATTAATGTTATTATACCAGGTGTCCCAATACCTAGGGAAAACTGAGGTACATAGAAGTAGGTGGATTGGCTTCAGCACAGGGTTTTTTCACAGTCTCTTCCTTTGTTTACAAGGATATCTATGCATATCCACCTTTCTGTGTATATTAGTAACTCATCACATCCCCAAGTGACCCCTAATGCACTCATATTCACTTGCAGCTACTGTTGGAGTTCTCTGAGTTACATGCAGTTCTCTTTACCAGACCCAAGTAAGAGTTCATACTCTCCTGAAATCTAGAAACTGGAATACTGGATACGTGCACCACATATCCTCCGTAAAATGATCTAATACTGAGATGGAAAAAGTTAGGCAGTCAGAGTAGTAGAATGTTTGAGTCGGTCTGGAGGAGACTGGTTTCTCTTTTGACATTCCCTTTGATATGTCAATGAGGCCAAAAGGCAAACACTCCCTGCTGCTAGAGGAGGAACCACTTCCTTCCCTGGCTCCTAAGTGCAAAAGCAAAGACATAACCCCTAAGTGCAAAGGCAGGGAGATAAGGACCAAATGAAGAAAGATAGCATATATAAGAGACAAACTCAACCCCAGTATGAGCCCTTTGCTCCCTTCCCCACCCGAGGGAAGTCTGCCCTGTTCTCTCTCTTCTTAAATAAACTCTGTTTACTCTGCTTGCCTCGGTGTCCCTCGGTTTCATTCTTCGACTCCGAGAGGACACTGGCATCAATACTAGGTATTTCATTAAGTGAAGCAGCCAGAGAAATGCATTCACTAATAATAATTGGAATTAGCAAATAATGTTCAGCATGAAAAATAAAGACATTATTCTGACATTAGAATAAGTTTTCTGTCCTGCACACTCTCTAAGTTCTTGATTCTTCCCTGGAGGATAGCATTCCTTCTTCATTGTGCATTGTGACCCCTGATACATGGGGGAGTGCGAGTTATATGCTCACTCATTGGCTCTCCATGTTTATATATTAGATATGCATTACAGAGTATTTTAGTCAGTGGTTTTCATTTCTGTTACCAAAAAAACATGACAATTCCAATTTTAGAGCAGGAAAAGTTTATTTGGGGCTCACAGTTTCAGCGGCCTCAGTCCATCTATAGCTGAATTCATTGCTCCAGGCCAAAATGGAGGAAGAATAACACAGTGGAAGAATGTGGCAAAGAAAATCAGCTGGGTGCAAGGCATCAGGAAGCAGAGAGAGAAAGAGAAAGAGAGCTCTGTTCAAGAAGGATGAAATGCATATTTCAAAACCTCGCCCCAGGAACCCAACTCCGGTAGTCACACCCTGTCTACAGTTAACACCAAGTTAACCCCAATCATGGTATAAAGCACTGATTAGTTTAAGCCTCTTATAACCCAATCATTTAATCTCTGGGCTTTCTCTTGCATTGTCTCACACCTAATAACTAAACCATGACACAGAGGTTGCCATTCCAGAGGGTAGTAGAGATTCCATAGCCCAGTTGCTACAGTTTGGGCATGGCATTTACCTGAAGCTTTCAAATAGGTCAGTTTAGACTTATTTGACAATAGCATTTTCTGAAAAACATATTCTACTTATATTTTCATTTAGTCAGTTACATATGCAAATAATCACAGTGAAAACTTTTGTCTAGAAAGATTTTACACAGTATGAAATATCTTCCTTCTGCTAGCCTTTGGTCTCTGCTCATCTTTGTGATAAGGTGGTTTTGTTTGGTAGCTTGATCATGATCTTGGTAGAGAGGCATGTATCTGCTAAGACTGTCTATGAAGATATTCCATTTCTGGTTAGAAATTGAGCAGAAGGTGAAATTGGATATTTCCACCATGAAAATTTTCAAATCTTCTGAAAGTATATTCTAGGCATGGGATACCTTCTTTACCAAACATTTTAGAGGTGAAAAAGTTTATTTTGTGGCTCATAATATCAGAGGTCTCAGTCAGCTCTATTCCTCTATTCAGCTCTATTCAGCTTTATTTCTCTGGCCCAAGGTGAGGCACAACATCACAAACTAAGAGTGTAGCAGAGAAAAGCAGCTCAGGACATTGTACCAAGACACAGAGGGAAGGCAAGAGCTCCCCACCTCACTTACAAAATATAAACCCTAAAGACATGCCCAGAGTGACCTACCTCTTCCAGTCACACCCTACCTGTCCATAGTCACCATCCAGTTAACCCTTATCGGGGATTAACACACTGACTAGATTAAGACTGTCACAACCTAATTATTTCACTTCTAAACTTTTCTGCATTGTCTTACACGTGAGCTTTTGGGGGACACTTCATAGCCAAACCATAACACCTGTCTTCTTTCTCTCTTTTATTTCATCTACCCTAGACATGAATCATTCTATCATTTGAACAACTGTTCTGAAAAGTTAAGAAAAGTCAAGATAAAGCAAATTTTGAAAATAAACATTTTCTTTAATGCTATTTGCCTTCTAAGGTAAAGCAAAAGACCATTTGCTAAAACTAATGGGGCTCAAAAGCTCTTCAGGCAGAGATCCATATATTTCTACCTGTTTCCACTGTACCAATTCCGTAGTATAGATTTCTAGTGGAAGAGTACTCTTACTATTATATTCCATATCTATGAGCACTGTGTGTGTGCAATCCAGAGATGTAAAACAGTGCCTTAAAATCTAAAGGTTTCTATCACTCTGATAGTAATACTATTCCCCTGTAGGAAATAAAGTTTGGGAGCTGGGTAGAACATGCAAACATGTACATCAGCCACCCTGCAGGAAACTTCTCAGGAGGAGTAGTCCTGTTGCAGTTCTGTTTTTGTTCTATTTGTTACATGTCTCTCTGTCAAAAAACCAGATGACCGATGTGTATTTTATTTCAGTTGGCTTTGATATCAATTAAAACTCAATGCAGCTGTGTGGAGGTAAATGCAATGGGGGAGATAGCTACCAGTCTCTGCATACATGATTTCTTTATTCATTAAGTTCACCATGCTTTACAATTATTTTACCAACTAGTGAGATAACCTTTACATGATATTAGGAAGCTGTACAGGGGGCTTGACCTTCTGACTTTATGCTTTCTGAAATTTATTTTTTTTTATAAATTTTACCCATCATTGTGCCACGTTTCCTGTGATATTTCATGGGTCTGACCTCAAATAAAAGAAGAATAGAAATAAGTAGTCTTGATTACTTAGTTGGCAGACATTAAAGATAGATGTACCATTGATTGAGATGAAACGGATTCTCTATTAAAAAGGTGGAAATCAATTTATTTGACCAGGTCTTTGCTGTTGTGACAAAAAATTTAAAGACCCAGAGATAGGAGCAATTTTTTTAAAGAGAAAAGAATAGTGAAAGAGAGAGAGAGACAGAGAGAATAAATTTTATTGATTTTTTTAACATGGCTTTCTTTGCTCCGTTGTGTACATGGGTGCTGGGGTTTGAACCCGTGTACCCACACATGCCAAGCAAATGCTGTTAACCACTGAGCCACCACTCCAACCCCGAACAATTTTTTTTTAAAGTGAGAGAGAGACAGTGAAAGAGAGGGAGAGAGAGAAAAAGAATCAATTTTATTTCGTTTTTCATGTGGCTTTTGTTGCTTGGACACTCTGTTGTATGTGGTGCTGGGGTTTGAACTCTTGTCCTCATACCTGCCAGGCAGGCACTGTAACCACTGAGCAACCACTCCAGCCCTGATAATACAATTTTTGATATGTAACTTATTCTTCTATT
Source organism: Aplodontia rufa (assembly GCA_004027875.1). NCBI lineage: Eukaryota > Metazoa > Chordata > Mammalia > Rodentia > Aplodontiidae > Aplodontia > Aplodontia rufa. The sequence goes on along the minus strand of PVKS010011462.1, from coordinate 20,336 downwards.
TATAAGAAATGGAAATTAATTTGATATACATAAATGTAAATAAACATTTTCTTGCAGTTCTTTACAACATAAATGTTTCTCATGAATTATGAGAACACTAGCTGTTAAACCAATACTACTACAAGTACTATAATATCCAGCAGAGCTCATAATAGTCAATATGCTAATGTGTCTGCTTTTTAGGGCCATTTTACTTGTGACTCAAGGTGCAAGTGTTCCTTTCTTTGTCCTCATCATGCTGCTTCCAAACAGTGTGTCTACAAGTTCTATTATTATTACAATGAGTGACATCTTTAGAGCTTCATATATACAGTATTTCTATGAAATAATTATTCCTTAGCATTTGGTGAGAATTCATGTGTCTTTCCAAATTACCAATTATGAGAAAAATCAATTCAGAAATTTGTAGAGTTGATAACATTACTATAATTGTCCGGCAGGAAATGGGGCACACTAATAAGTTTAGAGGAGTTCAAGGATTTCACAGACATCACAGAGTAAGCAGGAACAGGAAGCCTACGAGGCAGGGCAGATGGTTAGGACCAACTTTACAGGGAAGCTGGAAAGGAGAGAACTAGGGAGAGCAGTCAAGGTCCAGCCAGTGTTGTTTACAGCCATTGTCTGTTTATAACAGTGTGTCCCTGCCCCTGGTTTGCTGCTAAACATGTGTAATTCTTAAGAATAAAATAAAATAAATTTTTATATGTAGTAAAATTTTTTTGAGAATAGAACCCAGAGACTGTTTACCACTGAGCTACATCCCTAAAACTTTATTTTTTAAAATTTTAATGCAAGATCTAATTTGTTGAGGCTAGCCTCAGATTATTTATAATCCTCCTGCCCCAGGCTCCTAGGTCACTGGGATAATGATGTGCACCACCACATCCAGCAAATGTAATATTCTTTGTACAAACTTGTTAGCAGTGTTCTAAGAAATAAGTTTCAGAAGCACAGTATGTGATTAGGCAAGCTGGCATATGCTTCTGTAGAAGACTTAAACCCTGTTTTAAATATACAAATATTGTGATGACAAAATAATATCTTAAATATTCTTTGCACTTTCAGGTATTTGGATAATAGCTACAGATTACAGCTTTTATAACTATCGTATGATTTATTAAAATTTGAGTATTCATATTAGTGAGTCTAAAGAATAATGACATAGTTACAAATAATTCATGACTGTGATTCTCTGGTATTTTAGGGAGTTCTGTTGTTTCCATCTGAATTCCAAAGATATCTTGTGGAGTGAGGGACATCATGAAAAATCCCTTCTTCTCTTAGACTACCCTCTTGTAGAGTATAGGTATTTTTATTTGCAGACTCTCTTATTTCTTCTGAATTCCAAGAACTTTACTTTCTGGTTGAGGGACTTTCCACTCACATTTGCACACTGTCTACCTAGGATTACCTAGGTCATCCCTCATTCTTGTGGCCACAGAGCTGGGCATCTGACTCATGAATTATCTTCTTTCTTTTCTCTGGATACTGCACAGAGCAGGGAGGGATGATGGACAGAGAATTCAACTACAGGTTAAGGAAGTTTCTTCCAGAGACAATATTGAACAAATCTAATCTAAACGAAATTCTAAAACTAGAGAAAAAGTAGAACTATAAACACAGATTTTGCATTCTTAAGAGAGAGAGTAACTGTAACGACAAAGGTATGCAGTGCTGCCGTTACCACATTACCTCCAGTGCTAGGAATGAGAACTTTTACACTCCATAAACGTGAGAGAATGATTGGTGGGACAGTGATCAAAATCACACCCTAGGGAAAACGTACTATGTGAAAAGTTTGTTTATGTTTTATATTAATATAATCTCATTCTTATGGTATAAAATAAAAATTTCCCAATAAAAGGAAAGTACGATTTTGCATGCACATAGAATCCTTTTCTGCAAATGAAATAACATGCCTAAAAGCATAACACTGAAGCTCAATTCATACTTGTATACATAAAGTTATTCTACAGCTATCAGTGATTTTAAAAGTAAGTTTGAATGATGAATATCGCTTATTACAATCTGACGATAGCCATAATAAAAACTTCATATTAACAAATTTCCATTGATGTATTTTCTTCCTGAAAAATTGAAGAATTAAATTGAATGTGACCCATGAAAATTATTTTAGTCCATCTTGAATCACACATTGACAAACATCAGTTAAATTCTTCATTTTTATTATCATACATATTTTATTAACTACTTCTCTCCTAGACTCTTTTCATACTCCATTGAAAGCAACAATGAGTTGAACTCTATAGCTTTAAAGATGAAAATTAATCTTAACTTTTCCATTCTCATCTGTCCTTAAGTGTTAGTTTGTGATAAAGTCCATCATTTCCTTGATTCTGTAAATAATAAACAAAAACTCAGCGCTGAATAAAAATTAAAACCAAAGAAGTTTGCACAGAAATATCTGATTAAATTTTTTGTCAGCTAAATGATCGCTTTTGCCAGGAGTGTAACTACAATGCCACAGCTATGTTTCAAATTTAGAAAAGGAAGATTAAATAAATTGTTCATAGCATCTTTCTTATGGTAGTCCTCTGATTTATACATCCTTTCTTTTCCTGTTTGTACATATACAACTTTCAAGAAGCATTTGATGCAACCTCACTGGGACTCCTGACTACATCTTCATCTTGGGTAAGATACCACATGACTCCCCTGCAGAATTCTATTTGTTGTTTCTTGTATTTTACATTTCTTAGTTTTCCTCTTTTTATCTCTCCCATTATGTTAAATTATTTGAAGACAGCAATTGAGTATTATTTCAAAATCTTTCATGTCATATTAAAAGTCAACATATATGGGCTGGAGTGGTGGCTCAACAGTTACAGCACTGGCCTGGCATCGGCAAGTACTCGTGTTCAAACCCCCAGCACCACATACACAACAAAGTGCTAGAGCAACAAAAACCACATGGAAAATTAAATAAAATTTATTCTCTTTTACTATTATAAAGAGAAAAATTATTTTTCTCTCTCTGTCTCACTGTCCCTCTCTCTTAAAAAAATATGCCTTCCTTTTCACTCTAAATTAATATTAAGAAATAGAAATTAAAATCCAAGAGTTTGTAGGGAAGGCTTTGCCAGTTTATGCAATAGGTGATGTTATCTTATCATTAACTTAATTTTTTGTTTGTCTAAAAGACATTTACAATTTTAGAGCAAGTGACCAAAACATTTGTAATTTTGGAGCACACGGTCGCTCAGTAAGGCCTATGGGTAAAGGAGCTGGGATGAAGATTTGTGGTGTGAGTGGAATGTAGAAATTTTAGTTTATTCAGGAAGCACAGCATTGTTTTCTTCATATGAAATACTTAGCATAAGACCCAATACATTATTGGAATTCACCAAGTGTTATCACTGTGTAAGATTTTCAATTAGATAATAATTTAAAATTATTTGAAATTGACATAGTATGTGTATTTTCAGATAAACAAGGAAGCATTTTTAAATGACAGTTTGTTTATTTTAATCATTTCAATGCAGTCTCTAATGGCAACAGAGGTATGGAAGGAATTTGGGAATTGAGCAATCCAGGAGTAAACTGAGCCTCCTTTGTACTCAGAGAATAGCTTGCTTGTAAACAGGGTCCTCTCAGATAATACGCCTTTTGTTTTCCTCTCCCTCTCTCTCAATTCTTTGTGCATATTGTTCTTTTCTGTTTTCAAAATTTTGCCTACCATATCCTCAAACAGGAAATCTAATTTCAAGAGAGGATGGCTCACAAGGAAAAACTACGCAGTGGCTCTATGTTGTGACAGCTCTCTGTGTTCATGATAGGACTTAGGGGAACGTAAGTGGGGGATACTAGAACCCTGAGATCCTTCAGAGATCACTATTGTTAGTCTCCACTATTCTAATACCCTGACAATGAGTTCTGGAGGCTCTATTTTGCTGTAGCACATTCATGGTGTAAGTTTGCTCAGACTCACCTTTTTATTATTGATCATTTCCCACCCTCAGACACTAATATTTTTTCTTCAGAAAGCAAAGCATAAATACCACGTGTCCTTTTCACAAATATTGCCTTCTTCTAATAAAAAAGACTGTTTAACAAATGAAAGCAAAATAGCACGTTGAGTTACAGAATGCCATGAAAGAGACCCTGACAGTACTGGTTTCAGTATCGTGACTGCATTTCTAGGAGACGTGGGGATGTTCGTTGCCACAGTCATGTCCTCATCGTTGCATTGTTCCATATAAAAGCACATTGCAGGGTTAACAGTTTTTAAAGTGACTCATGATTTTGTGCACATCTCTGCCATATTATTGCAATCTGCATTCTGTTTAAAGTTTAATTTTAAAAATAATTGCCTGTTATTAAAATCCCCCACATTACATTATTGCTGGTCATGCAGAAAATTACTTTGCTGCAGGAAACAAAACCATCCAATATAATCTATTCTCCTTAGAGCGGAAGAGATAATTGGATTAATCACAAGTAAAAATCTGGGAAGTAGAATGCTTTGTTGGCTAAACTGAGCCATGCCTGTCACTTAAAAATGACAGATAATGGAGCATTAGTAAATGTGATAATCCAGTGAAACTAGTCACCATGATAATGCATATTTTAAAAGTATTAGAATGTGCTAAATACCTATTCAATATGAAGAGAAGTTGGGTTAGCCCCTTGGGAATCTTCTTGAGATGTAAAGATATTATTGTCTATTCATGTCCCCTTAGGTTGCTTGCTTCCATGCTTACCTGACACAATTTTATAAATATTAAAAGCTCTCGGTGTAGGTATTTCTCACTGTGAATCTTCCAGTGATTGGGCTATCGCAAGCCTTTGAGTAAAAGAGTGCTTCATGAATCCTAATCCTACCCAGTAGATGGATTGCTCGGTGTTTTCTCTTTGTATTTCTTAGGATTGATGGTTTTAAAATGTACTTTAAAAATAAGTGGTTATATTTAATTGAGAAACGCAATAAATATGGATTTTAATAAGATAATAATTTGAAATTCCTTAGATATATGTCATCATCATAAAATTCAGACAGAAGAAATGTTGAATTATTTCATTTTATAATTGACAAAAATAAAGTTGGGAGGGTCTACATTATATATGTGCACACATCAGTAGTGAGTGTGAGGAGAATTTCTGTTAGTCGTGGCTCACCTAAACACTAAGGACATAATCATAATTGCATAGTAATCAAAAACTGAATTACTCAGTATATGTAAGAAATTATACAAGGAATTTTAGAATGTATCTTTGTTTTTTATTTAAGTGTAACATACACAAGGAAGAATGTCAAGTGTATTACACAAAATGAACATCTTCCGGTGGCTAGCACTCTGGTTAAGAAATGGGACTTCAGCAGTACCCCAAATAGAATATCACTCTCCCCTTCCCTCCTGATCACTACTTCTGTCTTCATCCCAAAGGAAATGAGTGCAAGACTTATGAAGCCACGAGTTAATGATATGTACAGTTTGTCTTTTATGTTCTTCCATAATTTTTTCAAAATAAATTCATAGGATTCATTAGCATTCCAGTTTATCATTGTATTTCATGGTTGTATAAAAAATCTTATAAAATATGCCTCAAAATGTCCATTGTACTATTAATGAGTTGCATATGTTATTTAGACATTATCACTAAGTTGTTTATGAACATTTTCATACGTATCTTTAGTGCCATAATCACATGTTTTAATTATGCACCCAGGAGGCAAGGAAAATGAGCAGGGTCAAAATGAATAGACAATGCCAACTGTTTTCCCAACGTAATTATGCTAGCTTACAGTTTGACCACAAATATATGAAAGCTTCCATTCCTTCAGTTTCTCACTAAAAGCACAATATTGTTAGTCTTTTTAATTACAATTTTTCTGATAGTATATAATGCCTAATCTACCTGATATCACTCAGAATATATACCAACATAGACCACATTTGGAGCATAAAATATGCAATTACAAATTTCAGTCAATAGAAATCATACAATCTCTCAATTGTTAGATCATTCACATTTAAAGCACATTTATCAGCACAGTTGGGTTAGTATCTAACATGTATATATTTTTATTTATTTGTTTCAAATTTTCTTTGTTCCTCTTTTGCTGCCTTCTCTGATTTTAATTTTATTTTATAGCCTCCATTAGCATATAAGTGATACTTTTAAAAATGTCATTTGGTGACTGCCCTGGTTTCTATAATATACATATATTTTAACTAACATTTTAAATAACTACTTTTTAAAATACCACTTCCTTGTGTTATAGACATTTTATAATGAGTATACCAATTTCAGTTTTGTAAATTCCCATGAATTTGCTTTCAGCTCACTGATTCTTTTCTCGGTCTTATAACTCAACTAAGGAACCATGGAAGACAATCTTCCTTTCTCTTAAAGTTCCCCTGCCATAGAACTTCCTATTTGTTCTTAGATTTTTTTCATCTCTTTATTTATATTACAAGTCTGCTTTTTTCTATGAGAATCCTTAACATAAAAATCACAGTTTTCTTAATTTCTCTGAATGATGAATTTAACAACTGTGCCATGTCTAAACATGGTTCTGAAACTTTAACTCTTCAAAATATACATTTTGTGTTTTGCCATGCATTGCATTTTCTTTGAATGTTTGTTTCTTTTTTTATTTTTATTTTTTGGTCAAAAGCAGAACATACTGTATTTGGTAGTAAGAACTGAGGTTAATTGGTCTTTAGTGTAAGGCTTTGTTGGGTTGTGTTTGTTCTTTCTAGTTGTGGGTATCAAAGTCTTCCATTTCTCCTGGGGTCCTCTTAATTCTATCCTTCCTGGTGACTATGAGGTTTCCTAAAATTCCTACAATGAAAGTGTGTATCTTGTAGCTTTCTAAACATAATTCATTATCATAGCGGAGCTTTAGTGATGTAGTGTTACGGTGTGATGGGGGGGGGGATTTTATGACATATTGAAGAAATCTTGATATTTTACTGGGCCTGCGTCCGCAGTCTGTGGCATTTACACATCTTCTAGTATTTCTAGGCCAGTATTTTCATTCTCCTTATTTCCCACTCTCTCTTCCAGGTGCATTGTTTTCAATCTAATTCTTTCACTCATGGTAACAACATTTTCTTTTCCTTTTTCCTTTTAAATTAGACAGGAAAAGTTAGAGAAGACAGAGAGGAAGGAACACCCTTCTCTCAACTCTGACAAAGTCACTACTTCTAGAGAGTTGGTTTTTCTTTTAGAGAAGGTGATGAGTGTATTTCACAAATATTACTTGTGCCTTCCCCTTGCCAGAACCCTTAAAGAAGCTAAGAATCTCGTGCGGATCTTGTAGATAAAATCAATGAAAATGTGCATTTCTTTCCCTAAGTCTGCAGTCCCCAGGAATATTTTAGTGTCACACTAATCTGAACTCAACTTACAGCAATTCATCACAATCATCCTTCAAGGCACTATATTGATTTATAGATCCAGCAGCTTCTTCTATAGAGGAACAGATTTGAATTCTGTATTTCTCAAGATGTCTCTGTATACAGATTTCAGGATAGTTGAAATGTTCTGAAATTCTATTGTTCAGTTGCACTAAGACAATTTGATAATATTCAATCTCTCCTTTTTTTTCTTATTTTTATGTGGGAGATGATGACTTGCAATTTCTTTACATGCTTTATCTAAATCTGGAAGCCTTCCAAAGTTTAGGTTTATAGATTTCGGCCAACAATTTAGTAAACTCACTTAATAATACTAATAATGCTTTTACAATTTTGCATTTTTCTACATATGGAATCACAACTTTTGTGAATAGGTAGAGTTCTCAAGGTAAATCTATTTTTCATATTTTACTCCTGAAAACTTCCTTTTTTTTGTTATTGAGGATTGAACCCAAGGCCTATCAAATTCTGAGCCATATCCCCATATTTTATTTTGAGATAGGGTGTCACTAGATTGATAAGAGCTTCCCTAAGTTGCTGAGGCTGGCTTTGAACTCCAGAATCCTCCTGGCTTAGCCAGGGAGTCCCCGGAATTACAGATATGTATCACCACAACCGACTACTGATAATAATTTTCACAGTGAAATTAGAAAATATTTAATTAAATGCAAATGAAAACTTGAAATATGGGGGATGCAAGTAAAGGACAGTTTGATGGAAACTCACAACTAGGTAGCTGGAAAAAGAAACCTTTCAGTTTCTACCATAAGGAGCTAGAAAAAGAGGAGTGAGTATAACAGATAAAAGAAAGGGCTAACAAAGTCAGAGAAGACATCCATTAAAGAAAAAAAGTAAACCAACAATAAGAGAAAACAGTAAAACCAAAGCCTGTTATTTTAAACAAAAATTTTAAATATAATGAAAAAATAGTTAGACAGCTAAAGGGAATATAATGAAAGAGTATACTTAATTACATATCTAACAAACAGTGACTGCTAAGAACACATAACTGAAGATATATATGAACATAACTGAACATATATATCATAGGTATAAATAACTTTATATATGTGTATATATACATGTAATCATATATATATATATGATTGTGTATTTTTCAGAATTAAATGATGTTGTAAGTATTTGAGAAATGAAAAGAATCCTGAAAATATAGTGCTATACCATATTTATCGACTGTGAGACAGTCTTGTTCAAAGGTATAGATTTATAATATAATGATATCAGGGCTGGAGTCCAGGAGACTTTGTACAGATTGTCAAACAAAAGTTAAAATTTTTATAGAAATATAAAGGGCATAAAGAATTCAAAATACTTGGAAAAGAACAGAGATGGAGGTCTTTCACCATAAGGTAAGAAAACAGCACAGGAAGTGTTAGGGTAAGGGCAGACATAGAAGAGAATGGTACAGCAAGTTCTAGAGTAGGTCCAGGTATTTAGTTAATCTACTTTCAATAGAGGTACCAAAGCAATACAAAGAATGAAATAAAGTCTATTCAGCAAATGGTTCTAGGACAACTGTTTTCATAGAAACACATGAACCATGAAATTTAATTCAAGACATATGAAAAACTACAAAAAATGTATATGAATTATGGATTAAAAATTTTTAAAAATTCTTAAACAAGATAAAGTTATTTGTGATTACAAATAAGCAAATATTTTTAAAGTTATCAACTCTGAAATACAAACAAAAAATAAGCTGAACAACAAAGTTTATCATATGTAAGGTATAATTGTATAAAGATGGTTAAGCCATCGATTATACTGCAAATTATAACACAAAAATAAATGGGAAAAGGGACTGAAGAAATTTAAATGAGACTGTGATGAAGTATCCCTGTTGGAAGATCTAGAACAAGATGTGCACTACAAAATAATCACCCAGTTGGAAAAAATATAATAAGGTGAGTTTGGTAGTGGAAAGTTAAAATAGCTTTTAAAATATACCAGATAAAAACAATGTGAAATATTAATTTACTCCAGAAGTAATTTCAAGCAATGTGTACTCTATTTCAAAACAAAACAAAACAAAACTTGTACACCTGAAAAATTTGTGGAAATGACCCATCCAGGGCAGTTTTATGAAGAAGTGGGAAACCTTCTGAATAAAAAAACAAAAAACAAAAAAAAAAATCTTACCTAAAGAAAAATTTTGAGGAAATCAAGCTTATTCTGAACATAATGGGTTATTGCTAGAGCTCATGAATTTTTTAGAATTTTATTTATATTTCTTATTTTTTCATAACATAATTATATATAACAGTGGTGGTATTCATTTTTTGATAATTTTATAATTTTTTTTTGGTACCAGAAATTGAACTCAGGGTCTCTTAACACTGAGCCATATGCCCAGCCCTTTTTATATTTTTCATTTTGAAGAATGGGTCTTGCTAATTTGCTTCCAGCCACTTTTCATTTTAAAGATTATTTGGTGGGTCTCTGAGTGGCAGCATTTCACATAAAGCCAAAAAGCAGGCAGAAATATCACTAAGGAATTAATATTTTCTTAATGTTATTTTGGAACTGAATTAATATTTCAGGTCAGAGCAAAGGAATTGTTAATGGTTGGAAAGAATAAACAAAATTGTTTGTAAACAGTGATAGATAGTATGGGTGTATGACAATGAATTTCAATTAAGTTACATTAATATGAAATTTATATTTAATTTTGAAAATATTGGAGGTAATGTGAATTAATCAAACTTACGCTTCTCTTATAGCAATGTGAGAAGTAGTAACAAAATGGTACTTACAAGATTCTTTGTTACTTATGTACATAAACCTGAATGGTGAGTTTTCTTTTTTTTAAGCATATAATCACTGGAAAACATGCTAAAGAAAATTTCCACAGGGTCCCACTGCCCTGTATATTTAGTTCTTTAAATTAACGATGACCTTCCCAATTTGTGGGCCACACATTTTTGTTAGTCAATTTCATGTTCATTTAGCAAATGGATATATCTTGATAGGTGTATTCTTATTGTTGTTTGTATGTTTTGTTTTTTTTTTTTCTTGCTTACTTCAATGAAAAGTTACATATGAGAAAAACGCATTCTTTGGCAAGATTAACACTTTCATAAAATATTTTCAAATTTTGAGAGAAATAAAATATTCTTGGAATGTCATAGTTTATTCATGTTCCATCCAAAAATATTCAATATTCGTCTTTAAAATTTCCTTTGTTATCTGTAAATGTCTTTTATTTCCGGTATTAGCTCCTTTGAAGTATGAGAGGCATCTGTGATATAGATGACATGGATTGCAAAGTCTGTCTGAGTGTGCAATGTATTGTGAAATAAGCACTGTTTCAAAATGTGCTTTGCTGGATTTTAATTAATTATTGATAAATCAGAGATGTCCTTCTCCTTTGTCAAAATTTAATAATGCCAATTATTTTTTTTTTTTGTTTTAGAGAGAAGGGCAGTGAAAGAGAGGAAGGGAAAAAGAGAAACAATTTTATTTAGTTTTTCATGTGGCTTTCATTGCTGTGAAACTTCATTTTGTATGTGGTGCTGGGGTCTGAACCCGCATACTTGCTCCTGCCAGGCAAGTGCTGTAACCACTGAGCCACCGCTCCAGCCCCAATAATGCCAAATTTTCAGTAATACATTGTACAAATCTTAATGACATTTTTAGTGACTTAAGGTAAAGAGGTTTTTCTTTAATATTTTTTAATATTTTTAAATTTTTTGTAATTTCACTAAAATCAACTTCATATGACTATTAGAAACTGAAACAAATGCAGTATTTTTCAAGTATTTACTTATAATTAATAAAAATTATAATTTGTATTTTAACAACATGCTATTAAAATCCATATTATTGAAAAATATATTTTTCATCATAGAAAGGAATTACTGTTGTACTAACATTTAATGCATTTTGTTAAATGTATGAAGATATACATTTACATACATGCAGACATCTCTAGATAAAAATCATTAAAACTCTAAAACGGTAAGGATGATCACTTATTATAATAAAGTAAGGGCTGGAGCAGTAGCTCAGTGGTGGAACACTTTCCTGACATAAGTGAGGACCTGGGTTTGATCCCCAGGACCACATGTGCAATCAACTGTCCATAAAACAAAAACCAGATGAAAAAATAAATAAAAATTGTTTTTCTCTTTCTTTAAAAAAATAAAGTAAATTAACCTTAAGAATTTAGAACAATACTATCATATATATTTTTTTTCTAATTTGGTGTTGGTCCCTGGAGATTAGTTCCAGGGTTTGGGGTCATAAGTGTTCACAACTGTGCCTTTCACATGATGATTCTTTAATCTGGTGAACTGCCTAATGCCCAAGTGTTCGGCCCTGACCAGGAGTCTTTCTCACAAGAAAAGTACTTATTCTGGCAAATGCCTGTGGCCTTTGTCTAATCTGTGTCCACTCTTCTCCTACCAAAAGAGTGACTCTAGGAGAACTCTGACCAGGACCAGGTTAAATCCAATGGGTCAGTAAAGTAAGATGAAGGAAAGGAACTCAACCAAACACAGGAGGTAACGGAAGCCCATTAGTTTTTACAGATCCCAGAGTGAAGAGGGCAGTAAACTTGTAGGGCCAAATAGGACTGGGGTGACTTTCTCAGTCCCTCATGTTCATTCAGTGGGTGGAAAGTAGAGCTGGACTTTAATGGGATGCAATGTCTCCTGGGGACCATAAAGGTCCCCTTGGGGTGTTCACTTGGTGGATTTAGAGCAATTGGGATTTCATACCATTGTGTTACTGCAGCAAGTCTGCGCAATGCACAATTATGAGGGCTGTGTATAGTTAGGGTTCTAAAGGGAGTAGAATATGCCCAGTTGTATTGATAACCCCCATTGTTCCCTCCCATCTCTCCCTCCCTCCTGTCTCCCACCACCATCATTGGTATGGCTCCCCTGGCATATGTGAAATTTCAACTATAGCGAGTTTAATAAACTCAGCTTACTGTCATCCTCTCTTAGATTTTACGCTAGCTTCCACATATGACAGAAAACATTTGGCCCTTAAGTCTCTATGTTTGGGATATTTCACTCGGCGTAAGTTTTTTCATTTCCATCCATTTGGCTGCAAATGCAATGATATCAATCTTGCTAATAGTAGAGTAGAACTCCATTGTATATAAATACCACAAATTTTGAATCCATTCATCCAGACAAGGGCTTCTGTATTGGAGGCATAGTTTAGCTATGGTTGTAAATTTGAGCTGCTGTAAACATTGATATAGCTGTGTCTCTGTTATATGTCAATTCCAACACTTTTGGGAAAATACTCAGGAGTGGGATGACTGGGTTGTAAGGTGATTCCAACCCCAGTTTTTTGAGGAGTTTCCACACTGCTTTCCAGAGTATTTGTACAAGCTTGCAGCCCCACAAACATGTTACAGGGTTCCTTTCCTCCCACAACCCCTCCAGCATCTGTTATGGTTCGTATTCTTCATTTTTACCACTCTGACTGGAGTGTGGTAGAATCTCAGTGAAGTTTTGATTTGCACTTCTCTGATTGCTAGTGATGTAGAGCATTTTCTCATATATTTATTGGCTTTTTGGACTTCCTCTGTTGAGAAATTTCTCTTTAGTTCCCTAGCCCATTTATTGATTGGATTGTTTGTATTTTTGATGTTCAATTTTCTGAGTTCTTTGTATATTCTGAATATTAGTCCCCTATCAGAGGCATAGCATGCAATTATTTTCTCCCATTCTGTAGTATTTCTCTTGATATTCTTGACTAAATCTTTAGATGAGCAGCTTTTCAGTTTAATGGCATCCCACTCATTGATTCTTAGCTTAAATTCTTGAGCTCTGGGAGTCTTGTTGAGAAAGGAAATAACTACAGGAATGTTGTGGACTGTTGATCCTGTTTTTTCTTCTACCAATTGTGTAATTGCTCATTTAACTCCTAATTCTTTGATCCCTTTTGGTTTGATTTTTGTGCAGGGTGAGAGATAAGGATCTAATTTCAGTTGTCTGCATATGAGTGTCCAATTTGTCCAGCACTGTTTGGTAAACAGGCTGTCTTTTTTTCACTTTTGTCAAATATTAGATGGTTAAAGACTTGGGAATTTGTCTCAGTATCTTCTATTCTGTGCTATTGATCTTTATGTCTGTTTTGATACCAAAACCATGTTGTTTTTGTTACTACAGTCCTATAGTACAATTTCAGGTAAGGTATTGTGTCACCTTCTGTTCCCTCTCCTTGCTTAGTAATGTTTTGGCTCTTCTGGGTATCCTGTTATTCTAGATGAATTTGAGAATAATTGCTTTTTCTATTTCCATCAAGAATGTTGTTGGTATGTTGATGGGTATTGTATTGAATCTGTACAGGGCTTTTGGCAGAGTGGCCATTTTAATTGTATTGATTCTGCCAAACCAAGAACATAGAATATTTTTCCATCTTCTCAGGTCTTCTCCACTTTATTTTTTCATTGTTCAATGGTTTTCATTATAGAGGGCTTTCATTTACATCTTTAGATTAATGGCCAAGTACTTAATTATTTTTGAAATTATTTTCTGATATCTTCTGTGACTGAATTTTTATTGGAGTATAGGAAAGCTATTGATTTGTGAGTGTTGATCTTGTAATCAGCCACTTTGCTAAATTCATTTATAAGCTCTACTAGTCTTTTGGTAGAGCTTTTTGGGTCTGCTATGTAGAGATAGGATCATGTCATCAGCAAATAGACACAGCTTGACTTGCTCTTTTTTTATTAAAGTTCTTTGATTTCCTTCTCTTGTTTCATAGCTCTGGCTAGGGTTTCAAGGACTATATTGAATAAGAGTGGTGAGAGTTGACAGAATTGTCTTCTACCTAAATTTACTGGGAATGGTTTCAGTCTTTCAGCTTTAAGTATAATGTTAACTATGGGTTTGTCATAAATGGCTCTTACAAAATTAATGTATCTTTCTTTGATCCCTGTCTTCTCTAGAGTTCTGAGCATAAATGAGTGCTCAATTTTATTGAAGGCTTTTTCTATACCAATTGAGATGATGGTTTCTGTCTTTAATTCTATTTAACTGAGGAATCACATTTTTTGATTTGCATATGTTGAACCAGCCTTGTGTTCCTGGAATGAAGCCCACTTAATTGTGATGTATTATCTTTTTGATGTGTTTTTGGATACAATTTGCTAGAATTGTATTAAGGATTTTTGCATCTCTGTTCATCAGGGTAATTGGTCTGTTGTTTTCTTTACTTGCATTATCTTTGTTGGGTTTGGAATAAGGTTTATATTTGTTTTGAGAAAGTATTTGGGAGGCTCTCTACCTTTCAATTTCATGGAATAGCTTACTTAGGAGAGGTGTTAATTCTTCTGTAAAGGTCTGCCATAATTCTGCTGAGAGTTTATCAGGTCCCGGGTATTTCTTTTTGGAAGGCCTTTGATTACTGTTCCAATTTTGCTACCTGAAATTTGTTGTTTTAGATTTTCACTGTCCTCCTATGTTAATTTGGGAGTATTGTATGTGTCTAGGTATTTGTCCATGTCTTCCAGATTATCAAACTTGGAAAAGTACAGTTTTTCAAAATAAGTTCGAATTATGTACTGGATTTCAGTTGAGTCAGTGAGTCAACTGAGTCAGTTGAGTCATTTTCATATTTAATTTTTTTGATTTGCCTCACTTCATTCTTCCTTTGGGTGAGGTTGTCAAGGTGTCTATCAATTTTATTTAAATTTTCAAACAACCAACACTTTTTTTTTCGATTCTTTGCATTTTTTTTTTGTTCTCAATTTCATTGATTTCAGCTCTAATCTTGGTCATTTCCTGTCTTCTGTTGGATTGGGAGTTTAATTGTTCCTCTTTTGTAGGGATTTGAGTTGGAGCATAATTTTATTTATTTGGTCTCTCTCCTGCTTTGTGATGAAGACACTCAGTGTTATAAATTTATCTCTAATGAACGCTTTCATACAGCCGCAGAGATTTCATATGTTGTGTCCTCATTCTCATTTGTTTCTAAGAATTTCTTGATTTCTGTTCTCATTTCATCTTTAATCCATTCTTCATTTAAGAGAGTACTATTCAGTCTCTGAGTATTTATGTGTTTTCTATTTTTTTTCTTGCTGTTAATTGCTATCATACTATTGTTGTGGACTGACAAGATGTATGGGATTATATCAAGTTTTTTGTACTTGTACTAAGGTTTCCTTTTTAGACTAGAATATGATCTATTTTGGAGAAGGATCCATGTTCTGCAGAGAAGAAAGTAAACTAAGCCAATTTGGGATGCAATATTCTGTAAATGTCTGTGAAGACCAATTGATTGATAGTTGTTTAGGTTAGAGATATCTTTATTGATTCCTTACTTTGTTGACCTGTTTATTATTGATAGTCACGCATTAAAATCCCACAGTATTACTGTGTTAAAGTCAATAAGTGGTTTAATGCACTTGAGTACTTTTTCCACATATTTGGAAGGGTTGTAATCAGGGGCATAAATTTTAACTATTATTATGTCTTTTTGATGTGTTGTTCCTTTTACCATGGTGTAGTGACCTTCTTTATCCCTTAGAGCTAACCTTGGATGAAAATTAACTTTGTTGGCTATAAGAATCACAATGCCGCCTTGCTTTCTTGGGCCATAAGCCTGGTAGGTATTTTGCCAACCTTTCACCTTTAATCTGTGTCTATTTTTGGCGTTGAGGTGTGACACCTGTAAGCAACATATTGTTGGATTTTGTTTCTTGGTCCAGTCAGGTAATCTGTATCTTTTGATTGGGTCATTAAGTCCATTCACTTTCAGAGTTAGAATAGATATGTGATTCTGGGTCCCTGGCATTGTGATATTTTCTGTTTTTTGCACTATCTTGGATATCTTTTAGTGAGTAATGTTTTTATTGACATTCGTCTGTTTGTGGGCTTTGGGAGTTGATAGCTTGTTCCTATGATTGAAGTTTGTGTTTAAGTATTCTCTGTAGTGTTGGTGTTGTATTCATGTATGTTGCTAGATTGTTCTGATTGTGAAAGTATTTTATTTCCCCATGACATTTAAAGCTGAGTTTTGCATGATATAGTATCTTTGGCTGAAGATTATTTTCTTTCAGTATTTGAAAATATCATTCCATGATCTTGGCTTGTATTGTTCAAGTTGAAAAATCAACAGCAATCCTTATTGGTGTGCTTCAGAATGTGATTTGGTGTTTTTCTCTTACTACTTTTAAAATTCTTTCAATAATTTCTCTGTTATTCATTTTGTATATGACATATCTTGGTGAGTTTATCATTTGATTATGTCTATTTGGTGTCCTATAGGTATCTTGAATTTGAATTTCTGGATCAATCTTAATATAGGGGAAATTTTTCTTTGACTGTCATTGGAAAGGTTGTTTATGCCATTTGTTTGTAGTTCTGCATTCTCCCCTATCCCAAAAACCTCTCAGGATATTTCTTCTCATCTCGTCCCATACTTCTTGAAAGTTCCAATCATGCTCAGTACATTTCTTTCTTGTACATTCTCCTTTCATTCAACATTGCTCAGCCTGTCTTCATTGTCCAATGTTCATTCTTCCAGAGCTTAAGTTCTATTTTCTACTTAACTTATTCTGATACTACTATCTTCCACTGAGCTTTAACTTTGGTTGACAGTGTTTTTCAGTTACAAGAGCCCTGCTAGGTCTCTTTCCAGAATATCCAGCTCTTTTTCAAAGTATTCTCAGCTCCTTCAATTCTTCTCTTATTTCCTTCCTTAAGTCTTTTTTAATTCCTGATTGTTTTAATTGTTGATACTTTTTTGTAGGTTTTCATCCAGGACTGTATCAGTGAACTCCTTTACTTGGGAGTTATGGATTTGAGGAGGAGAATTGCTTCCTTTTTCTTCATTTTCAGGGTGGGGAATTGGCCTGTGAGCCCTCTTTGGTTATTTTACTTTAGAGATGTTGACAAGTTGTGGGGTCTTGTCTCTTCGGTAACTTGTGCTGGGTGCAATTTGAGAAGCTGAGGTTAAAAGCAGGCTTCCCAATCCTTGGTTAATTATTGGCCTTTGCAATTTCTAATTCGTCACAAGATATGGCTTAAGAAACAATATGAGCAGCAAATGGGTACAGTAAACAGTGTTAACCTGGTTACTTTGTTCCTTCTGAAACTATTACCATGTTAATTACTACCTATATTAGGATTGGTAGGATTAATAACTATTTTTGGTTACAGTTATAACTGGATTAAAGTAATGATGCATTATCATATTTGCATTCACATCAGATTTCCATTCAGGCCTCCTGAATAAACCATATGCTCAGTTATTGTAAAAATACTCTGAATTACCAAAAATAAAAATTAAAAATCAAATAACAAACAAAATAAAAAAAAAGAAAAAAAGATGAGAGAGAGAAAGCAACAGAGGAGAGATAAGGGGAATGATGTTGGGGGTGAGTGTTAATAGAGTAGAGTGGCTATTGCCAAAGAATAGGAAAGATGCAGGTAACAGAGAAGTAGACTACAAGTGGGCTTTGCAGCTCTGACCTTCGGTGGTGTGGCAAGTACTAATATTTACAGTAAAGCAAGTGTTCAAGAGAAAGGTAAGAAATAAAATATGTAGAAAGAACAAGCAGGTCCACATCCACACTTAGTACAAAAAAAACCATACACATTAAAAGAAAAAAAAATCAAACTCTGATATATAGTCTGATGGATTATCTTGAAAAGTTGCCCCAGAGTCTGGCAGCTTGCTAGTTGGGAGGAGTAGGGGAGGGGTTTGCCCCCAGGCAGCTGCTTCACTAGCAGATCCAATTATCTCTGGTTTAATTGTCCTGCAGGCTACACTAGCTCCAGGCTCTCTCTCTCTCTCAGATACCACTGATTTGCCCTGGGGTCATAGGTAAAGAGTGTCTGATACAAAGTTCCACCCGCCTTAGCTGTGAGCTCAAAATGGCTTTAGCCCATACCACATGGGCTGGAAGGGAGAACAAGGTACTTCCCTCCAGAGCAAAGATGGCACAGTGTTGTCCCAATTTAGGCACAGAACAGAGCTTCTCTTTGAACTCTGGCCCTTCAGAGCAGAGTGTAGGATCCTGGCAGGCTTGTGGGGATATCTACTTTGTACTCCCTGCTTCATTACCCTGTCTGTTCATCTGAAAACATTACAGTCTGACCTCTTCCAAAGTGAGAGGGGGAGTCTGCTGCATCCTCTGCAGCAGAGATGTGGAGAGAACCTGCTATGAGCCCAATAGGCCTTTTCTAGGTACAGTCGGTCTCTGCTTGGTTGAACTGGTCATAGTGAGTAGAACACCATCTGGCTCACAGCTGTATTGAGGGGAAAGAAGTCCCTGGCAATCAGCTGGGTCTGAATAAGTTCATTTTTTCCACTTGCTACACCTAAATCCCTGAGTCACTTATCTTCCACTGACCTGTGCTGTGTTCAGCAAATCTTTTCCAATATGCCCTCTTTGCTGGAAGGTAGCAGTCCTGGTATTTCTTCCTTTCAGGTCATGGAGAGTGCTACAGTGTGACTTGATTGGCATCCACCATCTGCCTTTTTCCCAGGGGATCCTGCTTTTGTTTTTCTGACACTTAGTTGTGTCTGTAGTGCTGGGGTTTGAAACTAGGTCTTCTCGAATGTTGCACAAGTGCTCGACCACTGAGCCACCACTCTAGCCCCAAAACATTGTTTTTTAAAGAGAGAGAAAGAGAGTCAATTTTATTTATTTGTTTTATGTTATGTCGAAGGAGGCTAGGTGCAGGGCATCAGGCAGCCCATGCCCTCAGGCAGCGGCTGGGGGCTGGCTGATGGCAGGGCATTAGGCTGCTTGTGCATCAAAAGAACAACCAATCAAGATACTGGAAGACAAGCTCCAATGGCATCTTGCAAACACCCAATGATTGATGGGTCTACCAGCCAATCTCCTAGAGGCCATCCCCATCAACTTCATTCCTCTCCCCAGTCTATAAAGCTGTCATCCTCACTATGGTGGTGCAGGTGAATTTGGCCTGGGAGCCTCAGATCCCAATAAACAACACCTGTGCCTGAATTTATACCTGTGTTTCTGATTTTTTACATTTTCATCTGAATTTTTTTTCTGACACTCAGTTTTGTATGTGGTTCTTGGGTTTGAATTTGGTTCTCGCACATGCCAGGCAAGTGCTCTACCACTAAGCCACCTCTCCAGCCCATCTTCCAAAACAATTTCATATTTATTCACTATTTAAGTCACCATAAGGAACAAATTTATCAGTTAATATAATTGATTATCCATCCTTCCTTACAGACCCTTAGCAAGTTTGTGGTGGAAATGCTATCAGGCAAACTCACTCATAACATAGTGTCCTAAAGAACATACATGTTATTTTATCATGGAAAGTAAAAATGAAATGAATACAAAAAAGTGGTATGATATCTATTACCCAGGTTACACTGATAAAAGTCACTTTTGCAATTTTATCTAAATATTCCATTAACTTTTTTTTGAAATAACATCCTTTTCAACTTCATGTACTCATAATAGAATAATGCTTTTCTTCATTTACCTCATTTTTTTGAACGGGGAGATTTCCTAAACTCCCTGGGGTGATTTTGTCACCCCATACTCTTGTTCAAGAGTGTTACCAGCTTTGGGGGCTATAGAAATGGAATCTACAAAATTGTTGGAATGTGGAGAGTCTATGTTTTTGCTCCTTTCCACTCATTGCTTCCAGTAGTTGTAGTTTTCAACCTAGATAAATGATTTTGTGGAAAACAGATGGAATTGACAAGGTTTTAGAATGGGAAATAGGGAGATAAAAAGTTAGAAAAACCAATTTAGCCCACAGATTAAATTATGTCTTCTAATTTAGCATTAGAGGTGAGAATTTTCACACAGAGCTCCTTCAGAACTTAGGTGATGGAATAATTTTGAATATGTTATGTCGTCTCCTAGCTAGGTCTGTAGGAAACAGTTCTAGGCAGGAAATTTAGGGATACTGCCCCAAATTCTATTCTTCTTTTATGTTCTGAATTGTCTTTAAGATCATGAATTCACTG
>PVKS010011461.1:0-56648 GCA_004027875.1 Aplodontia rufa | reverse complement strand
GCCGGTCCTCCGCCCGCCCTCTGCCCCCACGGCAGAGCTCCACGCCCACCCCGGGGAAGGAGCCGGTCCTCCGCCCGCCCTCTACCCCCACGGCAGAGCTCCACGCCCACCCCGGGGAAGGAGCGGGTCCTCCGCCCTCCCTCTACCCCCACGGCAGAGCTCCACGCCCACCCCGGGGAAGGAGCCGGTCTCCCGCCCGCTACCCTCAGGACTGACCTCCCCTCGTCGCCCTCTTCCCGCAGGACAGAGCTCCACGCCCACCAAGAGGGATTCGTCCCGCCCCAAGGCAGAGCCCCGCCTCCTGAGCCGCCCCCTGGGCGGAGCTCTGTGCTCGGGGGCCCCGATGCTCCCCGCCCACGTTCGAGACCGCCGAGGGGGCGAGCGCGCCGGCAGCTGGGGAAGACTCCAGGATCACCGACCCGACCGGTAAGTCTCGCCGGCGCCCCTGGGCCCGCGGCCTGCCGGAAGGGTGGTTTTGGAGGGACGAGGCCGCGCCGCACCGGGCTTCCTTCCCCCTCCAGGGCCCAGGCCTCCGGGTCCGGAGTTTAACTGCAGCCAGTGCGATGCAGGTGCATGTTTCGTCACGAATTTTTTTCGTCGTGAAAACGCAATTACAGAAAATATAAGTGTCTCTGAAGGACACTCACACCCTGGTCGAATTGTGTGTGTGTGTGTGTGTGTGTGTGTGTGTGTGTGTTGACCACGACGCGTTTTTTCCTGGGGGTCCCAGTGCCCCTCTCTCCAGTCTCTGTGCCCCCTTCTCCCAACCCCGGAAAGAGTTGGAAAGGCAGTTTTAGACTCTCCTTGGGGAGCGATTTGCCTTGGAACCGTGGGAGGACCCCTCCCTCACTGTTATCCAGCCTGGGACCTCAGCAGAGCTGCCTCGGGTCTCATCTTGCTGCCTCCTCCTGCTCCATCAAAATGTCTGAAAGAAACAAGTTCAGGAGCTGAGAGATTTCAGAAGTGGACGCCTCGCAGAGGCTGGCCCTTCAGAAGCTCCTCTGTGGTAGGCCTCCAGGCTCAGCACTGGTCAAGGTCGGCTGTGTCTGGCAAGCAGCCTTCCAGCCCAGAGTTTTCCCATGAAGGCCTGAGTAGGGGAAGTATCATTTTCAAAGAAAGTGAGGTGCTCATCGATTTTTAAGATGCGTATTATCGGATCGGCTGCTAACGACTTTATGAGAATGCCTGGGATGTAAGAGACATCCCTATTTCTGCAATTTAAAAACAAATTTAAACTTTTTTCAAATCAGGGGAGTAATAGCTACCACCTGCCAGACACCTCCATAATTTTCACTGTAAGTAGAGAATGTGCTGTTGAGGAAACAGGAGGATAGATAGTGCCCTGGGTAAGGTTGGGGTGGGGAGGAATGCTTGCAGACCACTGAGACTGCCCGGCGACTCTCAGTGAACTTGAATGCTTGGGGTCTGGCAGGGCAGGGGGGTCACAGATGGCCCTGCAAGGGACCACGGCTGCTTCCTAGTGGTCAGGGATAATTTTTGTAGTTAAACGGACCCTGCTTCTCTGTGCTCTGCACTTGTCACTTCTGGGCTCTGTCTGCATTGTGGTCATCTCATGCATGTCTCCCCTATCTGAGGGGGTGGTCACAAGCTGACTGGTCTGTTGTCCCCTAAAAGTGGGGGGTGGTGGAGGAGGTCAGAACTGGAGATAAGTTAGGAGCACACAGTCCAGGCAAGAGGTGATGAGGCTCTGTTCCCAAGGTGGCCACTGAAGTGGGCAGCACCCATGATGTGGTGGCTAGCACACTGTTGGTGCTTAATAAATGTGTGCTGAATGAAAAAATGTGGGAGGGTTTGGGAAATCATTGCTGTGAAGTAGGCCCACACCCTTGGCTTGTCATTCTCTGTGATGTGATTGCTCCTGCTGAGCTGTCTTATTTTGGCCCTTTATACTGTTTCTGTTGTTTTGCCTTGTTTTAGAGGAGTGAGAGAGAGAGAATCAACTTTTATTTATTTTTTAATCTGACCTTCGTTTCTCAGACACTTAATTGTGTATGTGGTGCTGGGGCTTGAACCTGGGTCCTTGCACATGTCAGGCAAGTGCTGTAACTGCTGAGCCACTGCTCCAGCCTCAGTCATATATGCTGTTAAAGTTGGTGGCAAAAACTGGCTGCTTAGAGCTCGTAGAATGAGGAATGCTAGAGAGAATGAGCTAATGTCCCCCTTCCTCTGTTTCTGCCTGCAGAGATGCCAGAAGGACCGTCTGTGAGGAAGTTTCACCATCTGGTCTCCCCCTTTGTGGGCCAGCAGGTGGTCAAGACAGGGGGCAGCAGTAAGAAACTCTACCCTGCCACCCTGCAGTCCCTGTGGCTCCAGGATGCCCAGGTGAGTGCGGCATCCTCTGGTAGTCAGGCTCCCTTAGCACATCCTGTGCCTTCCCTGAATCTGCCCCAAGATGTCTCCTGCTGACTCCTCTGTAGGCCTCTGTAGCCACACTAGAATTCCATCCAGCTCCTGGTCTTCCAGTCTGATGTTTCCCTGTCAGAAGTGGGCATCACAGTGGACCGTGGGCTGTGAAGAGCACAGAGGCGGGGGCTGGAGGCCCCCATTCAGAGTCCAGAGACATCTGGACTCTCCACATCTGATCCTGTGGGCCAGCAGGGAAGCAAGGAGCCTTGCTGCAGATCTGGCTTCAAGCTCTCTGCCTTTGTTCTGAGCAGGAGTCCGAATTCCTTCAAGTGGCTCACTGGCTCTCTGTGACCCCTACTGGCCTCTCTGACTTTTGTAGCCTCAAGCCTGTCTTGTCTTGTCTTTTCTTTTCTTCTCTTCTCTTTCTTTCTTTCCTTTCTTTTCTTTTCTTTCTTCTTTTTTTTTTCCAGAGAGAGCGGGACAGTGAGAGAGAAACAATTTTATTCAGTTTTTCATGTGGCTGTAATTGCTCTGAGACTTCGCTGTGTACATGATGTTGGGGTTCAAACTCGCTTACTCGCACATGCCGGACAAGCGCTGTACCGCGGAGCCACTGCTCCAGCCCCGCAAGCCTATCTTTGCTCATGCTGACCTGCCTCAGCTCAGGTTGCTCTTGCTCAGGGTTTCAACACACTGCTCCCTGTGTGGGCAGGTCTCCAACTGCCCCCTCACTTACCATTGTAATTCCTAGCCTGTCTGTATAGCCATCCATCCTCTGGAAGCCTGACACTGAGTGAGACTCCTCTCCAGGAGGAGGACACCTGTACTTCCTGTTGCACCTATTGCTGAATTTGTCCTGCCCGGGGAATGAGGGAGACGGATAAATAGGACCAGGGTTGTGTCCTCATCAGCATTACGTCCCTAGTGCTTAGCTGGACACCCAGCACATAGGAGGCACGGGCAAACGTTTGCAGACTAACTTGGTGGACTCTGCTGCTGCTTGGCTGTGCGTGCTTCAGCAAGTCTCTCAGCTCTAGAGAGTTTGATTCAGTAGCGGGGATGAGACACCTACGTGCTGTTGTAGCGAGTGGACTTTAGGTCTGCCATCTTCACCCTGCTTTGTATGTTTCAGAGAACTGTCCACGTTTTGGAGCCTAGGTCTTCGACCTCCAGGCTGTGGTCTCTTTGCACAGACTGTCCTGTGTGGTTTGCAGCTGCACAGTTTGGTCCCTTGTCTCTGGACCTCCAGCGTTGATCACTGTGCTTGTCACGGAGCTGGCACTTGGAGAATATTACCAGATGGCAGTGTGGACAGAAGAATGTGTGCAAGGGAGCCTGAAGACGGACCTTGAGCTGGATTCCCAGTGCACAGAGGCAGAACCTGTACTGTGGGAATCCAGGGAAGGCCCAGGGAGGTAGCCTTGGCAGCTGCTTAGCAGTGTGCTCTGAGGGGCAGCCTCTTTCCTACCCATGAGGAAGGAAAGACTTGAATCTACACAGGGAAACTCTCCAGCAGCGCCTAATCAGAAAGAGTGGAGTTCAAGGAAGGGCCCGGTGATGACCTAGATGTAGGGGGAGTTGGAATATGAGGAGTTGAACTTAGAAGATGGACTTGGGCAGGGGAGTAGGCATTTCATTCTGAAGCATGCACTTACAGACAGAAAAGGAACAGGGATAAGCAAGGAGAAAGATCAGTTCTCCTCTGCCAGCATTTTTTTCTGGTACCTTCCTTCTTCAGCTTTCTGCTTTCTGTATAGAAATTGCCTCTGATTACTCACAGCAGACTCAGAAAGTACAACTCCGGAGGTCCCTCAGCTCCTGAGGTGGGAAGTGCAGAGGTGGGCAGTCCTTGTGTGGCTGTGGGTGATCATATTCCACCCGTGCTTGGGCAGGGCTGGGGGTGGGTTTAGGAAGCAAACCCTGGTGTGTATTTTGACATTTTTCTTTTGCAGTGCTGGGGTCTAACACAGGGTCTTGTCCATGTAAGGCAGGTGCTCTACCCCCGAGCTACATTCCCACTCCATACTTAGCCTTTTAACCAATCCTCCAATTTAAAAAAAAGTAACAGCTTTATTGAGCTATAATTTGCAAACCACACAATTCACACAATTAAACTGCGTAATTCAGTGGCTTTTAGTATGTCCACTGAGTTTTGTAACCATCGCCACGATTGATTTTAGAATCTTTTAGTCCTTTTTTTCCCCACTGCAGTGCTGGGTTTAAGCTCAGGGATACTACAAGTTAAGCAAGTGCTCCACCACTGAGCTCTACCATAGCCCTAGAATATTTCTGTTATCCTCCTTCCCACCTTCCAAAAAAAACAAAAAACAAAAAAACCAAACTCTGTTCCATTAGCATTTACCTGGTTATTATACTCTGGCCTTCAGTAACGTAATGACTTAGATTTGCCTCTTTTGGACATTTCATATATGTGGAATCATGTAATGTGTTTCTTTGGCTTTGTAACATGTCAGGTTCATGCATGTTGCAGTATGCATCAGCACCTTATTCCTTATTTCTGAATAACATTCCGTTATGTGGATATGCCACATTTTATGCTGAGTGATGTCCATTCATCAGTTGATAGACGTCTGCGTTTTGACTGTCAACACTGCTGTGCAGCTGTTCCTGCGGATGCATGTGTTCATTTCCCCTGGGGATGCACCGTGGCATGGTATTGCTGTGTACCTCACAGAATGGACCCTTCTTCCTGGGTGCCACCTTGTCCTCACCTACACATCTCTCCACGTTCTCCTAGATCCTGATTTTTCTTTTACTTATTTTTATTTTATTGTGACAAAAAGCACATAACAAAATTTACTATCTTACCAGCTTTTACCAGCTTTATGCAAGTGTATAGTTTAACATTCAGCAAAGTATATTCACATCTTTCTTTCTTTTTGTACTGGGGACTGAACCCAGAGGTTAAGCCAGGGGCGGGGGGCTTGACCACTGAGCCACATCCCCCACCCTTTTTGTTTTTTACTTTGAGGCAGGGTCTTGCTAAGTTGATCAGGGCCTCACAAAGTTGCTGAGGCTGGCTTTGAACTGACAGTCCTCCTGCCTCAGCCTCCAGAGTTGCTGGAATTACAATAGTGCCACCAAGCCTGGCTATATTTGCATGTTGTTGTTGATAAGCTCTTTAGAACTTTTTTGTCTTTGCTAGCTGAAACTCAGAACTCGTTAAATGCTAATTCCCTGTTCCTTCTCTCACAGCCCCCGGCAACCCCCATTCTACTGTGTGTCCCTAGGAATTAGATGTCACCTAGGTGGATTCAGGTAGTATTTGTCCTTCTGTGACTATTTCACATAGCACAGTGTCCCCGGGGTTCTCCCAGCGGGTCAGCATTTCCTTCCTTTCTAATGTGAGTGACAGTTCCTTGTGTGGACATACAGTGTCCTGCTGTCTGCATCTCTTGGTGGACACCTGGGCTACCTCCACTTTGGCAGTTGTGAAAGAGTCATCTCCCTTTATAAATGTTAAATTCCTAGATGAAAGGGATGGTGATCTTGGTCATCTGTGTGTCCTTAGTGCCTCCCACGCTGCCTGGCACACTGCAAGTTCATTTAATGATCAGTGAACTGAGTGACTGCAGGGTCCTTGGAAACTGCCACAGTTGGAGTGGGTCTAAGCACATCCTGGCCAGGCCTCTTTGACTGGTAATGTTTTGACCTTGAGGGGCATTTAACAAATATTTTATTTATTTATTTTTATGGTACTGGGATTTGAACCCAGGCACTTGTATCACTAAGCTACATCCTCAGCCCTTTCTGGTTTGTATTATTTTTTGTGCCCCCCCTATTTTTTTAAAAAATTTTTTACTTTTTGCCCTTTTTGAGACAGGGCCTCACTAAGTGGCCCAGGCTGGCCTCAAATTTACCATATCCTACCTCAGCCTCCCAAGTCACTGGGATTTCTGGTGTGCACTGTGAGACACACACACACACATACACGTACACATACATTGATACCAGGGATTGAACTCCAGTGGCACTTAACCGCTGAGCCATAATCCCGTACCTTTTTATTGCTTATAGCCTCACTAAATTGCTGAGGCTGGCTTTGATCCTTCTGTCTCAGCCTCCTTAACTGCTCGCATTATGGGTCTGTGCCACTATGCCCAGCCTGACAACTATTTTAATCAGATTTATTTTAATACTGGCAAATTTATACTGAGAAAGTATTTTCTTGATAAGTTCTAATATGTCCACTTAATTCCTTGTTCTCTGTGTGTGTGTATGTGTGTGTGTGCGTGTGCACATGCTCAGTTATACCTTTTCTAATATGTGGCAGAGAATAATCTGTGCTCAGATTTGCAGATAGATTTTTTCTGGACTATTTAGACAGGCAGTGCAATTCTGGGGAGAAACTGCATTTGTAGTTTTTGTACTAATTGACAAATTGGAGGTCATATCAGAAAAGTAATCTTTATGTACTTTTGATGGTCAAAAAAGTAACACAAGGGGCTGGAGTGGTGGCTTAGCAGTTAAGGCACTTGCGTGAGAACGTGGGTTTGAACCAGCACCACACGTGCAATAAAGTTTCGGAACAATGCAAACCAGATGAAAAACTAAATAAAATTGATTCTCTCTTTTGCTCTCCATGTCCCTCTCTCTCTCTTAAAAAAAAAAAAGTAACACGAACATTTCCAGCATTAAAGGCAGATGAGTTGGTTTGGCCACTGAAAGTCCTCCTGGGTTTCAGGCTGTGCAGAATAGACTCATCCTGGACTCTGGGTGTGTACACATTTTGTACCAAGACTGGCAATATGAAAATAGAATACAAAGCAGCCGGGACATCCTTTACACACGTTTCCTATTTAATTCTCTTTTTCTAAAATTATTTTTTTCAAGAAGCTTTTGCCTTATGCATTTCGTAGTGCCGTTTGATTCCTTGATGAAGTTTTGTGTCAGTCTCCACCTTTCCTTGATTGTATTTTAATTGTGAGTTCTCTTGTGGCTATCACATTTGTTAAGTCTGGCTTGCTGGTGGGGGGATGGGAAGGGGCCCTGGATCTCACAGTGACTGTCTTTAGCTGTAGTCAGTGGCTATGTGCAAGCTGATTAATTCTAGCCTAGAGGACTGTAGTATGAGTTGAATGAAAGAATGACAGTTCGTGTTTATTTCTGAGCCAATCCCTGAAAATGGGGGCAGTTCTGCTCGGATATTCCAGGGTGGCTATGCTGTCTGGCACAGGTCTGTGTTATTACTGATCTTTGAAAGCCATATACCAACTGCCCAGACCACCAGAGCAGAAAGATCAAACAGCAGGACCCAATAGCCAAGGAGGTCTGTAAGGCTCAGACACATGTCCATTTTTTTCTAGGTGCATGGAAAAAAATTATTCCTTAGATTTAATCCAGATGAAGAAATGGGGCCCTCTGGCAGCAACTCACTGCCAGAGCCTCTACGAAAGGCAGCACAGAAGGAAGAGGCCACGGTCCCGGAGCCAACCTTGGGGACCAACAGACAAAAACCCTCCGACAGCTCCTCCCAGTCTGTGGAGCTTTATCCCAGTGGATCTGATGCTCCAGAGGGCTTGGGGGGCGACAACCCTGCAACAGGTGCCCAGCGGTGGCTGCAGGTCAGCTTCGGTTTGTTTGGCAGTGTCTGGGTGAACGAGTTCTCCAGAGCAAAGAAAGCCAATAAGAGAGGTGACTGGAGGGATCCTGTGCCCAGGTAATTTTGTTGCTGATGGGTTCTTTGCCAGGTCTGCAGTATTCCTGTGGCCCCCACTGTGGCAGGGCCTGGCAGTGGGTGGGGGCTTACACTCAGGTGGATGTCCAACCTGTGGGGCCCTGGACCATGCTGTCCCAGTTGACAGAAGATGCTGGTGTATTGACCCATGATAGGAAGTAGACTGTGGTCTGCACCCGAGAGGAGAACCATAGCTCTCCAGGGTGGCCTGGGGAAGGGGAGAGCTTTCCAACACACGGCACTGGAGGGCAGATGCTCTCTGAATTTGGGGACAGGATTTGCCCAGGTTTTAATCTGTGTGTGTTGAGCAAATAGCTCTGTGCATCCAGCTCTGTGTTTAGGGTGTTCCTTAGGGGGAGTCACCTGAGGGGTTGCTGGCTGCACAGTTTTACAGCCCTGCGGAAGTTCTGGCCTAGCTGCATTTTCGCTTGCATTGGGTCCTGTGTGTGTCTTTTATCCAGTGGTTGAAGCTTGTGGACATTAAGTATGGTAGCCTTTGTGATGTGCTGGTATTGTTTTGAGGCAATTCTGGCTCCTTCGACTACGTTTATGTGCTTTTTGGCACTTGGGGTTTTTAATGTTTCTGTAGTCAATAATCAGTGTTTTTCTTAGCCACCCAAAGTTTCCCTCTTACTAAAGAAGGCCCCTTCTACCCCATAGTCACCTGAAATTGTTTGTTTTTGTTTGTTTTTTTGTGCTTGGTAGTACTGGGGTTTGAACCCAGGGCCTCAGGCACGCTGGGCAAGTGTTCTCCCACTTAGTTGCATCCCCTGCCCTTTTTGTTGTATTTTGAAGCAGGGTCATATTGCCCAGGCTGGCCTCCAACTTGTCCACTTGCTTCAGCCTCCCGAGGTGCTGGGATGGGAGGTGTGCACCACCATACCCCATTGACTTTTTTATTTTCTGTTTTTGTTTTCATGTCAGAATTTTGTCTTTGTTTACAGTGTGATGTAGAGACCACAGGATGCGTAGGGTGGTGCAGGTAGCTCAGGAGCTTTCTGGCTCACATCCTTGGGAGGTCAGAGGGAAGCGCTCTGGAGCTGGCTCAGTTCTGCAGCTCCAGGTTCCTGTTCCTGAGGCTCTCCTCTCCTGGCCCACACTTCCCATCTGTTTCTTGAGGCCTGCAGCAGGAACGCAGGGGCTAGTGAATGGCTTGCTCAGAGCCCCAGTGGGCCTCATCTGATCCAAAATTAGTCACCAGCTGGAGGAACTGGACTGCCCTCCACGAAACAGGCTGCTCCTGGGGCTGTCGCAGGTGGTCACAGGAGTGGCGTGTACCGATCTCTTACATTGACCTCTAGTCAGGTCACAACTGCTCTTGTTTGTCATATTTTACAGTTTCTCCTTTTTCTATTGGGCTTGCTTGAGTTTTATACACTTTGTTGATCTTTCAAGAAAATATCAATGTTATATAATCTTTCTATATGGAAGAGTATTAATTTCCAAGTGTTTTGGAGTTTAGGGTCTTTTTTAGTTTTAATTTATTTATTTTAAATTTATTTATTGCAGTACTGGTGATTGAACCCAGGGGCCCTCTTCTCTAAGCCACATGCTCAACCATGTTTATTTTTCTATTTTGAGGCAAGATCCCACTAAAGATCCCCAGGCTGGCCTCCAACTGTGAGTCCTCCACCTCCTGAGTTACTAGGATTACAGTTGTGCACCACTCGTCCAGTTCCTACCATCAAATTGTTAATGACATCAAAATTAAAAATTTGCTCCCTCTCCCCACCTTTGAGATGAGTCTTTCAAAATATTTCCCCCTGTTAACTAATTTTCTGCCATAACCACCCCTGTTCTGGAGTTTGTTGAGCAAATTTGGATTTTCAGTTCCAGGTTATTAAATTAATTAATATCAGTATGTTATGGTTAAGCATAATAGAGTCAGATTAACATTGAGCAGTGTTGACATGGCTGTCTTTTGTTTCAAGTATGGTTCACTGACACTGGAGTCACGGTTCTCAGCTGCCGTGTCATAACCATGACCCGTTTGTATCTTGTTGTACATATTATATAATCCTGTGCTGCCCGCTCTCTCCTTCTTATCTTGACTGTTGAGACCCCTGCTGGTTGGTTTTTGCTGGGTATGTATCTTTTACTGTATGTGGGTCCTCCTGGTCCCAGCTCTCCCAGGGATACTCACTAGGTCCAGGGCATGGACTCAAGGATCTTGTCCTTCAGATGTGAAGGCAGTTCCACCCTGATTAGCTGCCTTGACAGCTTGGGGAGTCTAGGCAGATGTCTTTTTGGTAAACGTAGCCTCTGCAGCCATTTCTCTGTCTTCCGTACTAGTGAGCCCCTTGTTTGTTCTGGTAATCAGACCCCCTGAACTTTGGGCTTTTCTATGTCTTCCAGGTTTTCTTCTGTGAACACATTGCTATAATCAGAAAAAATAAAAAACATATGTATGTTTTGTTTTAATTACTCATTGAACCCTGCAGTGGCTGTGATTCCCACAGAACCATCACCTTTCTCTTTCAAGGCCTCAGCTCTCCCTGGTAATTAGAGCCGTAGTGTGGTGTGATCTGACACAGTGGTAATTCACATGCATATATGGTTCGTTCTTCCAGGTTGGTCCTGCACTTTGGTGGTGGCGGCTTCCTGGTGTTTTATAATTGCCAGATGTGTTGGAGCTCTTCCCCTGTGGCCATGCCTACCTGTGACATCTTGTCTGAAAAGTTCCATCGAGGACAAGCTGTGGAGGTTCTGGGCCAGGCTCAGCCTGTTTGCTATACGCTATTGGACCAGAGATACTTCTCAGGGTTAGGTATGACCAGTGGGTGAGGGTGAGCCCTGCAGAGTGGCATAGTGAAAGTTGTTCATCGGGATTCTTGAGACCTGAGGACCTTCCTGTCCCATTGGCCAGTACTGTTGGTCTTGGAGTGACCACTTTATCTCTTTAGTTTCCCTCGTCCTTAAATTGAGGGAGTTAGATTGGGCAGTTTCTAACTGGATTTTTATCCTACGCTTCCTAAAGGGCAGGGGTCAGCCTGTGCCCCTGGCATCCTTCCCTGCCTGGCATAGCCTGGCAGCGAGAGGCGCAGCGCCAGGGTGTGTGGGCAGCTGCAAGCCCTCTGTTCACTAACAGGAGAGATGTTATTTCATTCCTCCATTCCCCCGACACCTGCATGCTTGCCCTCTGTGAAACGCGCCTTCCCTCTGTAGCACGGCGTTGTTTAATGGCTCCGCAGGCGAAGGAGGTTATGATAAATGCCTGGTAGAGGTTACAGGAAGAGCAATGTGGGAATACTTTGAAGAGAGAGATTAATTCTGGAAGAAGGGGTCAAGGCTGGCTTCACAGAGTAGACAAATGATTGAATAAAGCCTCCTAAACTCTTTATGTAACAGGTGTCACAGTGACTAATGTGTATGGCAGCCACCGTGCTCAGCATTTTTTGGTGAATTCTCACTGCTCACAAAACCAGGTGAGCTGTCCCTGTTTTACAGATGAGGCAACTGAGACTTAGAGGCTAAGGAAGTCACCAGGGCCGCATGGTAGGATCCGATGGAGCTGGGATTCGAATTCAGGCAGTCAGTGCCAGGGCACTTCTATAGCCTCTTGGCCATGCATGGGACGTGCATGAGTGTTACTTCCTTTTGCCTTCACAACCTTTAGGGCGAGAGTGGTGAAACCCATTTTACCGAGAGGAATCAACTCAGAGACTGCTGCCCTGTCCTGGAGCTGGCAGTGCGTGAGACAGAGCTGGTGTTCCAGCCACCACTGTGCCAGGCCCGTGCGCTCTGCCCACCTCTGGGTAGCTTCACTGTGGTGTGTGTGGTTTTCCTTTCCTCATCCTTTCCCCAATTTGTTTCAGGGAACATCATCAAGAATGAAGCCTTGTACAGAGCCAGGATCCATCCCCTCTCTCTCGGTTCACTACTGAGTTCTTCCTGTCGGGAGGCACTGGTGGACCACGTGGTGGAGTTCAGTACGGCCTGGCTTCAGGGCAAGTTCCAGGGCAAGCAGCAGCACACGCAGATCTACCAGAAGGAGCAGTGTCCTGCTGGGCACCAGGTCCAGAAGGAGGCCTTTGGGCCCCCAGGTGGGCTCCAGAGGCTCACCTGGTGGTGTCCACATTGCCAGCCCCGGCTGCTCCCAGAAGAGCCGCAGCAGCTGCAGCACCCCTAAGACACTCAGGCCTTCTTCATGTGTGCTTGCCCTGAGGATCACGGTGCCTGTGTGTCCGGAAGCGGAGGCATGGGCAGGTTTGCAGGTGACCACAAAGGACAGTGTGGCTGGGAGATGTCAGCATTGTTGATGTTCATATCACTGGATCATTTCCTTTTCCAGTTCTGTTTAATTCTTCCTACCAAACCTACAGTTGTGAAAGAGTCGGGCAATCTTGACAGCAGGTGAGGGAACCTCCCAGAGAAATAGTGGGCCCCTGAAAGTGACAGGCTGGGGGAAGCAACTGTGCTCCTAGCATTGCTTTGCAAATGTTGTGTTGTGTTTTACAAAGTTTGGTTGATTTGAAGACCCTTGGTTTTGAGAGACAGGAAAACAAAATTTTCTTTCCGTGTTGCCTTTGGAGGGTCCTGGGGATGAGGATGGAGCCGAGGGAGATCAGTGCTCGTCCAGCCTCCTGCCTGGCTCCTCCCACTGGATGGAGACTGCAGGGCAGGACAGGGTGTGGGACACCGTCCCAGTGTGTCCTAGAAAGAAAAGCTACTTGTTTACTCCTTGTGCTGAAATATCTGCAACTGTTGATGTGTCAACAACTCAGGGCAAAGGTTGCAAACCCTCCCTCCCTTGCTGGGAACACCTAGATGTAGCTGGGGCAGCTACATGGAAATAAAGTTCTCTGCTATTTTCTGTGTCATCTTTATTTGGTAGTAAAGGTTTGCTTTTGTCTTTTCCTGTGGTCCTGAGGATCAGGCCCAGGGCCTTAGGCTAGGTAAGCACTGTCAGCAGAGGGGGAACCACATCAGGGCGAATTGATGCCCTGCGTTAATATGAACTGAATGGTGTTGAGTGCACACCTGCTCTCCCTGTTCCAGACTCACCCTCAGGGGTGTGCTCAGCACGCACCAACATCTGCCGTATTCTGTGCATAATCTGCAAAACAACCCATGGAGCTAGGTACTGTTCTTTTTTTTATTATTATTTTAAAGAGAGAAGGACAGTGAGAGAGAGAATTTTTATTGAGTTTTTCACATGGCTTTCATTGCTCTGACATTTAGTTGTGTAAATGGGTGCTGGGGTTTGAACCTGTGTACTTGTGCATGCCGGGCAAGCGCCATAACCACCGAGTCACCGCTTCAGCCCGTTCTTCTTGTCCTTGTTTTATGGATGAGAAAACTGAAGTCTGGAGAGGTTAAGGAACTTGCTTTAGATCACACAGTTAACAAGGTTAAGAGAATAACTCTATAAAATGGGCCTGCTGTGCTGACCCAGCCAGCTTTCTCTTCTCTTGCCTGCAGGGGAGCCTGCCTAGCCAAGGTAAGCAGGATGTGTCCTTTTCCTCAGCAAGTTACCTATTTTCTGAAGAGGAGCTGCCAGCCCAAAACAGTGTTGATAGGAGGAACCCAAATTACCATGAAGGGAGACGCTTTTGTGACCAGATACTAAAATTCAGGAAGATAAGGGTAGTTCCTCATAACCAGAAAATCTGTAAAATTGCATGGTTAAGAATTCAACTGGAGGGGGCTGGAGCGGTGGCTCGGCGGTTCCGGCGCTTGCCCTGCATGTGCAAGTACACAGGTTCAAACCCAGCACCACATACACAACAGTGGGAGCGAAGAGAGCCACGTGAAAAAGTAAAATTGATTCTCACTCTTTAAAAAAAATAAAATTCAGTTGGAGGGGATGGAGTGGTGGCTCAGTGGTTGGAGTGCTTGCATGGCATGGGCAAGAACCCAGGTACACAACTAAGAAACAAAAGCCAGATGGAAAAATAAATAAAATTGTCCTTTTCTGACTCCCTCTTAAAAAAAATATTCAATTGAAACCAATTAGCAGGGGCCAAGGTCACCTAGAGTTGCTGTGGCAGTGAGGACTTAATCACCTTGTCAGTCAAAAGTCAAGAGACAGACCTGGGCGGGACTCTGGAAACTTCTCTGGAAGCCCCAATGAAAGTGGAGTGTAGGAGAGGCACATTGTCTCTCTGCTGTCTGAGAGGACCCACTTTCTCCCTTCAGAGTGTCCTTTTTCCCTATCCCTTCAATAAAAGCAATATGTCTGAAATCTTTCAGACTGGATTGCAAGAGTTTCCCTAACATCGGGACCTCTCCTTCAATACCTAATCAACTCCCAAGGGCTGTATCCCCAGATGTCACCACAAAGGCTTCAACTTGAGTTTTGGAGGGACATAAACAGTCCATTACAGCCCTCTCTGCGGGGCATGACTGCCACACCACAGGAATTGAACAAGTCCTGGCTCACATTAACCAGAATGTTAGGGATACATCCTTCAAGGTAGCTAGGTTCCTTTGTTCCATGAGCTCTGAAAATGTGATCCAAGGAAGAATCATCACACCTTACAGAAGAAAAGTAACATAAGTGGGAAGTACTCTCTTCATCTCCGCTTGGAGCTCATGGCGCTCACAGGCTCTGAGAAGCACCACCCGCCCCCAGCAATGCAAACTGTTTCTTGCTCTACCTAGTGTTTCCAAACCTGATTTTACTGTGAACCCATTTCCTCCTCACTACTCCTTGGAGCACAGTGTGGAACATAGCTGTTGTAATCCAGGGCTCCCAGACTTTCCAGGCATCACTTGAGTGGATGCTCCGGGCACTGTGTTCTAAGGTGCCTCTGGTTTAGACTATTGCCTGCAGTTACCGTCAACAGTCCTGTATCGAAATCCTTTTAACTTCGATTTCCTGTGGACTTTCTGCATGCACACTCCTGATGTCTCTTCTGATAGGGATACAGTCCCAGTAAGATCAGGCCCCAACCTTGTGACCACATTCAAACAATTTCCTCTTAGTGGGGCATGGTGGCATGTGCCTGTAATCCGAGTGACTCCGGAGGCTGAGGCAGGAACTCAGCGAGGCCCTAACCAACTTGCCGAGACCCTATCTCAAAATAAACAATTGAATTTTGTCTTTAAAGTCCCTATCTCCAAATATGTTAATTTAAGGGGGACACAATTCAGTTGAATACATGCTACAAAAGAGTTTCAGAAAATCTTCAACCTCTCAGTAGCCAGCCCCCTACATCCTTCTTTTTTTTTTTATTTAGTTTGTAAAAACCCACTTCTGAATCAAGTGATATGAAAATATTTGATTAACAGATTTCTTTCCAGAAAAGTGTATTTATGCACATTCACATAACATGTAATATATAAAAATCTACCTATTAAAATTCACCTTCCTAATCCTTATGACACTGGAGTAAAATGCCAGGCAAAAGCTGGGACAAAGCTGGTGCCAGATGTACCATTTCCCATGGGTCAGCAACCGCAAGATGGTGGGTCCAGAATGTAAGATAAGATGGCATGGGAGGCTGTAGCCCATGCGTGTGTTTTCACATGTAGGCCCCAGTTCAGATGAGTAGAAAAGGAAAACACTGATGCAGCTCCAAGAAATTATGGGGCTCAGTACAACAGCAGGCATGGAAAGAAGAGTGGGCCCTCACAGCAAGGGGCTCCACTGGTTTAAGGTAGCAAGATGTGGGGACTGAGGAATGGATGGCAAGAGCTGAAGCTGGCCCAAGCCCACCATGTGAGAGTAGGAAGAAGCCACCCTCTGTTAAGACAGGAAATCAGGAGGGAGAGGAGCAAGAGCTGGGTGGCTGTTTTTCAGAACTCAGAGCAGGACTTGAGGGCACATGCCTATAATCTCAGCTACCCAGAGGGGAGCATTGAGTTTGAGGATTTTTTATATGGTATGTCATATGAATATGTAACAACAAATTCCATCATTACATATAACTTTTTTTTTTTTTAAAGAGGGAGTGAAGAGAGAATTTTTTTTCATCTGATCTCCCTTTCTCCAACACTTGGTGGTATATGTGGTGCTGATGTTTGAACCTGGGTCTTTGTACATGCCAGGCAGGCACTACAACCACTGAGCCACTGCTCCAGCCCCCATTACATATGACTTAAAAAAAAAAAAAGTGTTTAGCTCTAGGCACTTGCACACCACCTGTGCTGTGGGGTTAGTGGAATCAGGAAGGAGACCTGGCTCTCCACAAGTCCAGGCTGAGCCTAGAGGCACTCAGGCAGCTCTCCTCATAGCAGGGATGGGCAACTAGGTGATACCAACTAGGGGGTTTGCGTAGCTTGAGGAAGGCTGGAGACCATGATGGAATCTTGGAGAAAGTGTTGTGTTTAAAGGGCTGGAGAAGAAAGAAGCCAATGAGACAAACTAAAGGAGGGGATGGGGAGAAAAGAAACTCCAATGGAAGCTGATAGTAATGTGAATCATGAGAGATGAAGGGGATGGCTGAGCAGAGGCCTTTTGGATTTGGCAGCAAATCAAATTGGAGATCACAAATGACCTTCACGAGAGCACTTTGTGCAGTCTAAAGGGGCTGGGAACTAGATAGGAGCCCCGAGGGAGTGAAATGTGAAGCCACGTCTGTTTTTCAGGAAGTTTGGCCTTGGAAGAAATGGGAAAAGAGCCATGGAGGAGAGTAACTTTTTAAAGGATGGACATAATGTAAAGACTTGTATATGATTAGTTGAGAGGAGCAAAAGCGAGATGGGGAGAGATTGCCTGTGACAGTGCCAGCACCTAAAGATGATAATCTAGCTGGGAGCATGACACGTGACTGTAACTATAATTCCAGTCACTTGGGAGCCTGAGGCAGGAGGATCCCAAGTTCAAGGCTAGCTCTGGCAAGCTAGCGAGCACTTGTCTTAAAATAAAAAGAGCTAGGGATATAGCTCAGCAGTACAGCCTCCCAGGTTTCAATCCCTAATACCAAAAACAGGACATCCAGCAAGGAGAAACATACTAAAAATTGTAAGTAAAGTATTAGAGTGTGGTAAATAGTATGATCAACCCTGCATCAGGATAGTGGGGTCATCAATGGTAGGGGTGGGAGGAGGACAGCTGCAGTATCAACCAGGGCGACAGGAGTGGGCCTAGATGAGACGGTGAGATTTGAACACAAAGACTTGAAGCAGGAAGAGGAGTTAGCCAAGTAGATCCATGGCTGTGGGGAAACACTGCCTGTCAAAGAGGGAATAGCTCTGTAAAACTGTCCTGGGACCATAGTCATAAAAGAGGGAAGTCAGGAGGTAACAGGGTGGGGTGGGAGATGGGGGTGTTAGGTAGTAGCTAGCAATGAGCAGTGAAATGCTTGACAAGGCCACAGGTTTACTCTCGAAGTTTTCTTTAAGCTATTGCCAAGGCAGATAGGTATGGAAAAACATTAGTACACAAATGTTGAGGATAAACAAAAGCAAAAGAGATAATGGGGAGGGCAGATGCCTCAAAAACAAAGGAACTAGGGACTATCTTTTGATAGGACCCATAAAACTTGAGATGAACCTAAAAGCTGCTGACACCGGGTATCTCCTACTAGCTCAGAAGGTGGTATTCTTTAACAGCACAGGTGCACCAAGGTAACTTTTGACCGCTATTGACTCCAATACCCACATTAACATGGGACTGACTTGTAGATGAAGTCCCCCTTAATAGGATGGCCACCATGACAATTCCAGAGAGGATCAACTAAGGTCAAAAACTCCAGGCTTCATGGGAAGGAGGAGTTAAACACCTGGTTGGTGAAGGTTGCTGTAGGAGGACCGCAATTTTCAAATCAACCATCAAACAGTAATAAATTTGGACACAGCCGTTGTCTCCTTCCTAGCTCTCTGCTCAGAGACGTCCCACTCTTTCTTGAGATCAGTTCCTGCTTGAACCTTACTCTGCTTTTACCTTCACCTATAATAAAATTGTTTTGCATGACTTTTGGTGTCTGACCTTAAATTTTCTTTCCTCTGAACACAAGAACTGAGGTTTGCCGTTTCAGCTCCTTGCTTTCCTGTGACAGGGGTGGAGGGCTAATCCTGCAGAGCCCGGTATCCCCATATAGAGGTTTGCATTTTGCTAATGGCCAAGGAGCGAGGCTGACCTGGCTGTTTGGTAGCCTGTAGGGGGGCGCAGCAACAAGGCATTGGGGCTTGAGCTGAACCCCACGGCGGGGGAGTGTTCCAGCTGCCCATCTTTTTTTTTGGAGGGGGGGCAGCCCTAGGGCAGGTAGAGGCGGAGGGAGCTGGGCGCAGGTGCTCAGATGGCCCTGGCGGCGTTCCTGCGGTCGGCCCAATACCGACAGTTTTGAAAGGTTTCTTGCTCAGGCCCCGGCGGATTTCGCGCCCGCGAACCCGAGAGGCTCCGAAGAGCGAGCCGGGCCAGCAGGAGCAAGAAAAGGGGAGCCGTAGGCGACTTCCGCCAAAGTTCTCGTCGCTCCTTTCGCTACGCGTACCTTGCCTCCGGCGTTTCTAGAGTGCTAGGTCCGGGTCGCGGCAAGGGAAGGAAAACAAACACATCCACGAAGACACCAATCCCCCGCGCAGAACTCTCTCAGCCCTCCAATGAGTTCCTGGGGTGTGGTCGTCACGCCAGAATTGTTCCGCCGCCGATTGGTCGGTGTCTTCCTGGTGCGAGCGGCTCTGTCCAATCAGCGCCCGTCAGTCCACTGCGCGAGCCCAAGGTAGCGGCGCGAGCGCCCGCGGCCGGTTGAAGTAGGCGGGACGTGGGCGGGGCTACGCCGCGCTGGGCCCGCCTCCGCGCCCGCCTCCCCTCCTGCGCAGCCCCCGGCTCACCGCCGCCGGTTGCCAGCGAGTGCGAGCCCCAGCTCCCGGAGGTGAGCACCGAGGTCTACAGCCCGCCGCCGCCCGACCGCCAGCATGGAGTTCGTGAAGTGCCTGGGCCACCCCGAGGAGTTCTACAACCTGCTGCGCTTCCGGATGGGGGGCAGGCGGAAGGTGATTCCCAAGATGGACCAGGTGGGCCGAGCATCCCTGCATCCCCGCCGGCGCGGCCTCCGGAATCGAGGGCGGGGGGTGCTCGCCGCCGTGGCCGGACCCCCGCCCCGGCTCCCCTGTCCTCTCCCCAGGGACCGTCCCCTTGCCAGGGCTGCCAGCCCCAGCCCCGCGCGTCGCCTGGTGCGGGAACGCTTCCGCTCGTCCCAGCCCCTGGCTGTCAGGTGGTTTTGGAGCACATGTCCTTCTCCGTGGGCACTGACGTTCAGGAGTGGGTAGGTTGAGCGGGAGGGGACATGTGGGAGAATTTTTTTTTTTTTTGGTGAACATGATGAACTGTGCAGATACTACCATGTGGATACATTTCCTGGAATGAAATCTTACTCCCTTTTCCAGTTTTCAGTCCCATCGCCTTCCTGCCATCCCCAGCTTCTTGGTGCTTCCCACCTACTCTCCCAAGTTATTAGCTATGTGCCTGTTGATTGGCTGGACAGACGCGGACTTGGTTTTGTTTATATTTCGCCTGCCTCATGCCTGTGCCCTTCGTTAAATGAGTGGATGTTAAGCTAAGCCGACAAGAAATTATTCTGACATAATTACTGAATGGATATATTAGTGGGTTATTTCAAAAGCTTTTTATTTTCTCCAATGGAAATATCACAGTCAGATACTGTATTTTGTTTAAATGCTCTCATCAGAAAAGAATGTTTTATGTTTTATCTCAGAATCTTTCTCATCTCATCCTTTAAGATCTCGTTCCAGTGACCCCTTGTTGACCATTCAGCTGACACTCATTGAACAACTGTTACAGTGCTAGGTACTATATTGTGGGCAGAATGATTATGCAATGTACACAAATAGGAAGTTCACCATCTTATTAGGGCAATAAAGTGTTATCTAATTGTTCATAAAGCCAGGTGTGGTGGTGCATGCCTGTAATTCCAGCTATTTGAGAGACTATGGTACTAGGATCACAAGTTCAAGGCCAGCTTGGCAACTGAGGAAGATCTGTTTCAGAACAAAACATAGGGCTGGAAGTAGAGGCTTGCTTAGCATGCGAGAGGCCCTGGACTCCATCCCCAGTACCGCAACGAAAAGTTGTTGAAAGACAACTTAGATACCAAGGTGTCTTTTATTATTACCTGGGAACTTGCCTCAGCAGCTTTCTCCAGCACTGTTTCACCTTGAGCAGG
Source organism: Aplodontia rufa (assembly GCA_004027875.1). Classification (NCBI taxonomy): domain Eukaryota; kingdom Metazoa; phylum Chordata; class Mammalia; order Rodentia; family Aplodontiidae; genus Aplodontia; species Aplodontia rufa. Next base: position 36,515 of record PVKS010011461.1, on the reverse strand, counting down.
CCCCTTGTCATATGTTGTGGTTATTTGCATGTAGGTTTTATGCTCCCAACGTCTCTTTGAGATTCTCCCTTTGATTTTGGATTTTAAGCTATTTGAAAGTAGCCAGCAAGGTGGTACCACCTTGCTGTAATCACGGGTAATCCCAGTGGCTGGGGAGGCTGAATCAGGAGGATCGCAAGTTCAAAGCTAGCCTCAGCAAGGCTAGCAAGGCCCGAAACAACTTGGTGAGACCTTGTCTCAAAATAAATAAAAAGGGCTTGGGGTGTGGCTTGGTGGTTAAGAGACCCTGCGCCTCTGGGTTCAATCCCCAGTACCAAAAACAAAACAAAAACAGTAAATCTTTTTTGATGTGCTGTGCCCTTGAACAAAATAGCTTTTTGATACACGTGAAGATGAATTAATGAACAAAGCTGCTCCCAAGAAGTTTGTAGCTTTTTAAACAAGATAAATTTATGCAAATGTGCCAGAATATAGTAAATATCATAACATAATTTACAGGAGGGATAAAAATCACTTCCGGCTGGGGGATTTAACCTTTTGAGAGATGCTGAAAGGAAACGCAGCATTAAATTGCTCTGTGCCACTTTGAATATACAGTTAACTCTGGATTCTTATTAGAATTTTTTATTTTGGACTCTTGAAATTATTCGCAAATACAGATTGAGCATACCTAATCTGAAATCTGAATTGCTCCAAAATCTGAAACCTTTTGGTGCTGACCTGATGCCCACAAGTGGAAAATTCCACATGTGACCTTACACAACAGATGTGGTAAAAACAGAGTGGCACTAAAATTATTGTATACGATCACCTTCAGGCTGTGTGTAGAAGGTGTATGTGAAACAAATGAATTTCATGTTTGGCCTGGGTCCCATTCCCAAGATATCTCATTATTTATATGCAAGTATTTTGAAATTTGAAATGGTTCAGGTCCCAAGCATTTCAGAAAAGGATATTTAACCTGTGTTTTGTTGTTGTATATTGTTATTGTGCATTGGGGGGAAGTTCCATTATTGTCAGATTCTTCCAGAGATCTGTGACCCAAGACAAAGAATCTGTTCTACAGTCCAAATTGTTCAGCCTCCTGAACATCTCGAGTGACAGATAATTTATTACCTCTAGGAACCCACCACCAACTGTAGGAAGAGTTACCTTAGAGGGAGATGTACTTGCCTTCTTTGTTCTACCTCTAGAGCGCTACAGGGAGGCTAATCCTGATTTTGTAGTAAAAAGTACTTGGTGCGTATTAAGAGAACTCACAAATTCTCTAGGAATACTGACATAAAGTCAGATGTCCTGTGTTCTTTCTTTATTCATCTTGTTCTGTACTAACCTGGTCTCACTCTTTTTTTTTTTGGTACCAGGGATTGAACCCAGGTGCACTTAACCCCTGAGTCACATCCCCAGACCTTTTTATTTTGAGGCAGGGTCTCCAGGGCCTCATTAAGTTGTTGAGAATGGCTTTGAATTTGTGAAACTCCTGCTCAGCCTCCGAATCACTGGGATTGTAGGCAGTTGTCTCCCTCTTTAAAGTCTAGTGTCCCACAGTACTTTAAATGTGGTCCAGCCACTTTAGAACTTTGCTTATTTATTTATGTACTATTTATTTTGCAGTACTGGGGATTGAATCCAGGGTTGTTGTTCTATCATTGCGCCACATCTCCAGCCCTTTTTGAGTTTTTGTTTTTTGTGTTTTTTTTTTTTTTTTGTGACCAGGATCTGTGATCTTCCTGCCTCAGTGTCTAGAGTCACTAGGCGAGTTGCTAGGATCACAAGTGTGCATCACTGCATTGGCTACTTTAGAACTTTAAATTTCTTTCTTATATATGCTGTTATTCCTAATTAACATGCCATAAGGTTTCATTAACTTCAAAATGCATTTTAACTACAAAATATTTCAAACAAATCTGAAAATAATATTACAAACCGCTTTGTATCTGTCTCTGAGATTGAATATTAACTTTTTGTTATATTTACTTAATTGTTTTTCCTTAAGGAATTAGTGCTTGCATTTGGTGTGGTGGCATATGCCTGTAATCCTGGGGAGGCAGGAGGATCCCAAGTTCAAGGCCAGCCTCAGCAACTTAATAAGGTCTTAAGCAACTTAGCAAGACCCTATCCCAAAGATCAATAAATGAAAAGGGCTAGGTATGTAGTTCAGTGATAAAAAGAAATCACCCCTGGGTTCAATTCCCAGTACCAAAAAAGAAAAAAAATTAAATATCCAGATAAAACTAAAGCCATTTTCTGCATCTCAAGCCCTCCCCATCCTCCATGTCTGTGCTTATAGACCTTTTCAGGCAGTCACATCATGCTGTGGGTGTGGAATTGTGATCAGTCAGTCCACATCTCTACTTGCACCTGTTTAAGACCTATCTCATATCAGGGTGCCCTCCTGAAAGACTTGAAACCTAGATATTACCATTTAGCTAGAGAGTGTCATAATAATTGGCTAATATTTATTGAGCTCGTAATATATGCCAAGTACTGTTTTAAACACCTAACATCTATTAAACATCCAGTAGTCCTTTAAGGAAGCTGATATTATTTTTCCTGTTTTATGGAGGAAGAAAAAGAGGCTCAGAGAAGTTAGCTAATTGCTTAAGGTTCAGTGGTTATTAAGCCGCAGAGCTGGGTTTTGACCCTTGCTCTGTTAACCCGGCTGGGCTACTTATCCTAAGGTAAAGGACCACAGAGTGGGTTAAGCACATGCTGTCCAGACCCAGCTGAAAGTTGAAAACTCGGATGTGTGATGGAGGCAAAGTGGAAAACACCTGTCCCACTAAGCATATTCTCTACCGGAGAGGAGAGCAGGTATACAAAGTAAGACAACCCAGGGACTGCTCAGCAATCCAAAGTAAATTCTGGGCATTTTAGTGATGTGGAAAAGACTTGAGAAGAAGGTTTTCAAAAACGAATGGAAAAGTGGTTTGTAAGGCATAGGACCTTGTAAGGGGAGATTTGGATTAGTGGGGAGAATATTCAGAGGGGACAAGCTAAAAGTCTGGAATTGTGTGTGACAAAAACAGCCCACCAGGGTAGGCCATTCCACCAGAGTCAGGGCCACATTATGTGAGCAGGTGATGGTCAGAAGCATAGCTTTGACATGACTGAGGCAGTAGAAAACAGCAGGAGCCCCGGCTGTAGGCTGAGCTCCCCACCGGCGCCGCTCCTGGGAATCAAGCTGTGGAAACGGTTTCCACTGTGCCCAACAGCCTTCTCTTCCTGACGATTTGAGGGCACTGTTGTTCAAGGTGAGGTGCTTAAATGGGTGACAGGAAAGGGATGAGGGAAGGAGCCACTTAAGTCATAGCTTGCACATTTCAGCGGGGGTTGTGTTGGGAAGGAGCAGCAGTGTTCCCTGAGGTAGCTCTTCAGATCCCGGTGGCTGTGCCTCTGCGGGACTGCCTGGTTACTCACCGGCCGCCCTGCCGCGGTTGAGCCTGGAGATGAAAGCACTGGACAGAGCAGTGCAGTGGCTGTGGCTGGATGACAGTGACTTAGGTGAAGAGCTGGCCTGCAGCTCTTACAGAGTTCTGTTCATGAAATCTGCGCACATTGTGAGGGAAGGAGTTGGTGAATCGCTTTAAAATAGTCTAGAGATGTATTCATTTATTCATCAAACCGTTCCTGGATATTTTTATGTTCCACACGTTGTACTTAACATATGGCTAGCAGTAAATATTCGTTTTTATTAATAATTCTTAAAATTGGAAATTGCAATAAGATGAAGTTCTAAAAATTATGTAATTTTTTAAAGCTCTACACGTTAGGCAAATAGTATGTGCCCATGTCAGCAAGTTTAGAAAATATACGCAAAGTAGAAAATAACATAGTTCACCTGGACCTGCCTGCACCAGGGGCCAAGTTTCACTTCAATTCCGAAGTGTCTTTATGGGATTTCCTCCCAGGAGATAACGCTGTGTTTAAAAACCACTTGCCTATTACTAGATAGTTCAGATTTCCCCCCTTTCTTAAAAAGAACGGGGGAGGTTTTGTGCCAGAGGCGTACATGGGAAGTCTACTTTCTGCTGTTTTCCTGTGAACCTAACACTACTAAAAGTTTAGGGCTGGGGATTTGGCTCAGAGGTTAAGTGCTCCTAGGTTCAATCCTCGGTACAAAAAAAAAATGATAAAAACATACACAAGCAAACTAATTCTTTCTAAACTGCTTGCACTGTAAATACCCTCCCCTCCAAGAGAGTAGTGTCCGTGCTTGCTTTCCTTGGGGAAGAGTAACGTTCGGGAATTATCTAAGGGAAGGGGAAGAAGAGGAAGCGCTGGCTTTGCGGAGGACCACAGGTCCCAGGTGTGAAGGGGACACCAGAGCTGGGGCGGCAGTGGCAGAAGTGGTAGAGGCAGGCTTTATTAAGAAAAAGGACTGGAGTAGGGTGGAGACCTCAGTGTAGGGCGGGGCGCAGTCCCGAAAGCGCGCGAACGGCGACAATTAGGAGGAAGCCAGGAAGCGTCGGTGTGTAAGGGGATTCCGGCCAAAGTGAGCCGACCTGGATTTCTGCTGAAGGCAGGCCGGAGCGATCAGGTCTGTGGGTTGGGGAATTCTGGATGAAATCGGGGATGCAAAGGCAGACACGTCAGGAAAAGGCCAGGTCTAGTTAGGCAGAGGATTCGGCGGAGCCTGGACGTCCGGTCCTGGACTGACTCAGGCTGGGGGTGGGCCTGTCGCGTCCTGGGGGTGCACAGCTGCGCGGGGCGGCCGGGGAGGGGACCGAGTGCCACGTGCAGAGCCCCGGGGCGGAGGGACACGGGGAGGGGAGGGGCTACGGCAGAGGGGCGGGGTGGCGCACCAGCTCGCGCTCGTATTGCGCAGCTAGGGTTTCGGGTGCAGGATCGCTCAGCGCGCCCCCGGAGGGCGCTTCCCACCTCTGCTGGGGTCTATGGAGGGAAAACTCCCGTGGATCCGCAGTTCTAATGGCCACAGCCGCCTGCAGCACCAAGGCCATGTCCCTCTTCAAGCGCACCTTGGTGCTGAGCCCCTCCGCGGCGCCCCGGGGCCCCGGCGTCCCCCCGCGCGGCTGCCCCCTGCCTCAAACCCCCTGGCCCACCAAAGACTGGCCTCTGCTGCGGAGTCCGATGTCCGGCCGCCTGCCCCAGTCCCACACTCACTCCTGCTCCTCCACGTCTGCCACAGCGGTGTGTCTTCTCTGCCCGCAGGACTCGCTCAGCAGCAGCTTGAAAACTTGCTACAAGTATCTGAATCAGACCAGTCGCAGTTTCGCAGCTGTTATCCAGGCGCTGGATGGGGAGATGCGGTGAGTGGCAGACGCTGCTGCGCCTGACTTGGGAGAAGAGCGCTTTCCAGGGGCCTTTGAGTCATTCCAGCCACTTTTCCACTTAGCCCTGCGGTCTCCTCGATCTCCTGGCCGCGGCTTTGCCAGAAGTAGTCCATCCGCAGAGAAGGGATTGTCGAGCGGGGGTGGGGTTGGAAACAGCCTGTGTTTAAGCCGTCTCCTCTCGGGCACCTGGCCATCTCTAGTGTCCCTGCCGGCCGCCCTTTGAGAGAAGCAGTGGGGGATGGTGGTGTTTATTAGCTTTTTTTAGTATTGGCAGCTGAACCTGCCCTGGAGCGCCTCGGGCATTTTTAGTGGTTCCCCTTATGCTACTTTCTTCTAGCATATAGAGTTAATGCCGGGTAAGCTGTCCTGTGCAGACTACACACGGAATTTATACCAGTGGCCTTTCTCTGCGGTAGTACTTACAATGGGAAGTTATTTTCTAACTTTTCTCCCTGTGAGATACTAATTGGCTTTAAACATTTGATTTGTTGGCCTGTGCAGTTGTTAAAATGTAATTGGGGAGCAGAATTGACATCCACCTAATAGGTTTTTAACTTTGTGTTTTATAAATAACTACAGAAGTTTATTCCATTTGAGAAAGGAAAACAAATTTAAGTTGGTTAAGTATGAAAGGCCTTGGATAACCTTTTAGTTTTGTATAGTTAAGGGTGTGTAGGTGGGTTTAGCAAATGGCCTGGCACAAATTAGATGTAATCTTAAATACCTTTGGCTGCTTGTTCCCCCATATTAATGGTTTTTCCTTCCTGGCAGCCATGCAGTATGCATATTTTATCTGGTGCTCCGAGCTCTGGACACCCTGGAAGATGACATGACCATCAGTGTGGAGAAGAAGGTCCCACTGTTGCACAACTTTCATACTTTCCTTTATGAACCAGACTGGCGGTTCATGGAGAGCAAGGAGAAGGATCGACAAGTGCTGGAGGACTTTCCCACGGTAGCAGAATCTCAAGTCTCTTCTGTGTGCAGTTGATGAATGTTGGTAACTGAGTTTTCAGCTATCCCGCATGGCTGCAAAGGAAAAGAAGCATATGATGGAGAAGAACTCTGGTGCCAGATTGAGTTGGAGTCAGTTTATTAACTGACACATAACCTCTGTGTCTCCCTTCATCTATAAATTGGGGACAATGTTATCTCCCTTGTGGTGTTGAGCTTTAAGAGTTAGAGTAGATGATGCTCTCTTAGTGTTGGCTGCTATCCTTGTTATGTGCATGTTGTTTCAAAATCCGATGTTTATTCCTGGGCAAAGTTTCATTCATGTTTTTGAGTTGTAAGAGGTGGATTCTCAGGCAGGCTCACATAGCCCGCTGTTACAGTGTAGCCTGACTACCCTGAGCCCGGTTGCTTAGGTTGGCACTCGGCACTGGTGGTGTCTGTGGGGTAGGAAGTGGTTCTTTCAGCATCTGGGATGAGGATTAAGCAGGGTGGTTAAGAAGTTGTATGGTCCTGGGCAGATTCCTTAATTGCTTGTGCTTCAGTGTCCTCATTTTTAAGGATAGAGCTGTGATGGCTGAAGTCTGTACATACAAACAACTTAATGTCTTTACAAAAGAGTAAGTACACACCAGACATTTAGTGTGTATTTACTCTTGAAACAGTGCAGTATAATTAAAACCTTCAGCTTTAGAGGGTTCTCAAGTTTATTTTATAGGTGTGACTTTTACTTTTTTTAGAATTTGCTTGTGTTGTTACACAAGTGATTCTTCCGTATCTTATGAGCAAAAGTTTAATCTAACAGTCACATGTTCCCTAGTAGCCCAAAGAAGCCCTTATTTTTCCACAGTTGCCAGAGTTTTGGTGAAAAGCAGTCCTTGTGTGACTTTTGCTAATGAAGCAAATCTAAGTATGTAAGTGGAAAGGGAGTAGGCTGGACAGGAGAGTCAGTGCCAAAGCCCAAGATGTGATATAGTATGACATAAATAAATTAAAAAAGAGGCTGTGGAGAAGAACTGGTGAGAAAATAGAGTTCTAACCTAGGGACAGTACTGGTTCACTGGCTCCCAGAGGATGGGTTTCCTCTGACTGGCCTGGAATTTGTGGTGATTCACTGAAGAACCTTTGAACTCTTCTGAGTTAGATGTGCCGCCGCAGGCAGTGGTTGCACCCCACATACGGTTAAAGAGTGTTCTTCCTTTTAGAAACGGATGATATTGCTAGAGCTATCCTCAAACTAAAAACGATCTCCCAAACTTTTTTTTTTTTTAAGTACCAGAGGTTGAACCCAGGGGTGCTTAACCACTGAGCCTCATACCCAGCTGTTTTTTTATTTCCTATTTTAAGATCGGCTCTCACTAGGCTGGCCTTAAATTTGCAGTCCTACTGCTGCAGCCTCCCAAGCTGCTGAAATTATAGGCGTGCGCCACAGCACCCGGCCCAAATTACCTTTTTTTTTTTTTTTTTTAAGGACAGAGAAAGAGAAGCAATTTTTATTTAGTTTTTCATTTTTCATGTGACTTTCTTTCCTCAGACACTTCATTGTGTACATGGTGCTGGGGTTTGAACTTGTGTCCTCATGCATGCCAGGCAAGCACCGTAATACCAAGCCACTGCTCCAGCCCCCCAAATTACTTTTGACTGGAATCATAGTAATTGAATGATTTCTGCTTATGAGATAAATGTCTTAGGTATTTTTCAAATTGAGGCAGCCCCATCTACTTGGTAAAAATAAGTATGAAAATGTGAATGTGAAGATATTTTTGGGCATATAGCTACTAAATACTCAGATACAATTTCAGTGTTTGTAAAACCTAAACGTCTTATGCCTGTAGCATTCCCATGGAAAAATAACGCTTTGTTTAGAGAAGTTTCAAATTTGAACATGAAGTTAGCCGGGCATAGTGGTGCATGCTTATAATCCCAGTGACTAGGGAGGCCTGGGCAGGAGGATCAGAGGATCATAAGATTGAGGACAGCTTAACAATTTAGGAAGATTCTGTTTTAAAATAAAAAGGGCTGGGAGTGTGTCTCAGTGATAAAGTGCCTCTGGGTTCAGTCCCAGTGACAACCTACCTACTTACATCATACATACGTACATGCGTTCATACCAATTGTTAGGAGTATGTGTTTGCTATGGCAGGGCAGTTAGAACGTATTTTAATGAGGAAGTTGTTGGTCTGCAGGTAATTTTTAACTTTCTTGCCATGTGTGGTATGTGGGCCTCTTTTTGTGCTCTGGTCCCAGGCGCCGCAGATCAAGCGTTCTGACTAAGGGAACTCCACTTGATGGTTTGTGCTTAGAGATTGGAGTTGGTGCTCTGTGCTTTAGTGATCATTAGCTGGTATCATTTCAGGCTGGGCTTTCTAGAACTCTCGTATACTATGGAGTTGGGTTTAAATTTCTTACTTGGAATTAGTAGCAAGGTCCTCCTTTTTATTTATTTTTTGAGAGGGGGAGAGTGAGAAAGAGAATCAGTCTCATTTATTTTTTAATCTGGCCTTTGTTTCTCCAACACTTAATTGTGTATGTGGTGCTGGGGTTCTAAACTGGGTCTTCGCGCATGCCAGGTGAATGCTCCAACTGCTGAGCCACCACTCCAGCCCCGAGCTCTGCCTTTAAATGTAGCTTAATGAACAGCACAGAATTATGTTTAAATGATAATAGCAATAATAGCATACAGTTTTTGAGTAATTTATTGGGAAACAGTATCTAAAAAATATTTCATTGTTAATTTATTGTCTGTTATTTTAACAGAAAGGCTTCCTAGTGTGTGATGTACCTTTAACACCCATGTTAGCATAGAGGAGGAAGCAGAAGCATAAAGAAATTGTCTGCCTAAGATCACCTGTGAAATTAAGAGGCGGAAATTTAAATGCAGCAGGTTTGACCCAGAGCCCTTGTGCTTAATCATGGCATATTTTACTGCCTCTTTAAAAAATGGCTAAAACAACAGACAAAAACACTTTAAAAAATATAGGTGAGCTGGGCACGGTGGCACACGCCTGCAATCCCAGCAGCCTGGGAGGCTGAGTCAGCAGGATTGCAAGTTCAAAGCCAGTCTTAGCAATGAAGCCAGGCCCTAAGCAACTTGGTGAGACCCTGACTCAAAGTAAAGCATAAAAATGGGCTGGGGATGTGGCTCAGTGGCAAAGCGTCCCTCCATTCAATCCCCAGCACACACACACAAAAAGCCAGTGTTTTAGTCATAAAATTCCTAAGGCTTACAGTTAGGGAAATTTGTATTTAGGAGTTAATGGAAGCTCCCTGCTCCCCTTGCCCACAACTTAGGATTTGTCCTTTGTCCACTATCCAGGGACTCACTGCCAACTCCTTTCTTTCTGACCTTGGAATAGCAGAAAGTGACCCGAGTGTGTGCTGTGGTTGCTGGGGTGGAGCTACCTGGAGGTGCCAGGCTCCTCCTGCCTCTCCAGGCAGCTGCTGTGCTGGAGGTGTTGGAGCCTCCTGGAGTCTGAGTCCCGGAGCAAGTAGCCTCTCTGCCTGGGGAAACCAGAGCTTTTCCTTATTGCTTTTTCCGAGATGTGTTTTTCATTTTTTGAATTACATAATATGTAGTACCAAAAAGTTGCCGAAGGGAATGAGTCAGTCAGAAGTGGAAGTGTTTGTGTTGTGGAACCTAAGCGCCTGTCCTCTTATAAATAGAAATGCTCTGGCCCAGGAACTGTGGAAGGGAAGGAGTCCTAGGAGAGTCAGGGATTCACATAACCCTGGGTAAAGTTCCAAGTTTGCTTCTGTTCGTAGGAATTACCTTTTGGCTTTGGCTTGGAGCAGGTGTTCTGGAAAGAACAGATTTTGATGGGGGGGTGACTGGGGAGTTAAGCCAGGGGGGTAACTGGGGAGTTAAGCCAGGGATGCTTTACCACTGAGCTATACTTCCAGCCCCTTTTGTTTCTTATTTTGAGACAGAGTCTTGCTAAATTGCCCAGGCTGGCATTGAACTTGGGATCCTCCTGCATCAACCTGTGGAGTACCCAGATTGGTTTTAATGGGTATTTTGGATTTAACAATTGGTGTTCTTCAGGGAAATCTGATATTATCTCAGGCCTCTTAATTGTTGTGACTTCGAGGACAACTGGTACTTCGTTAGGCCCTTAAGTTTAGGTGCTTCCTGAGGAAGTTTTTCTAACCTTTCTATAAACAGATTATTTCATCTGTTTACAGATGTTTATTTCACCTCATGCTTGCGATCTTGAACAGCATCTGTTCATTGCCGGCAGTGTTGTCAGCTCGGTTAACATTTCTTAGCATTTGAAGAAGTTTCATGGTGTTTTTAGATTCTATTTTGATAACCACAAACACTTATTTGAACTTTGAGCTTAAAATATTTGTGCAGTAGCCAGGTTTAGTGACACAGGCAGCTAGTCTCGTTAACTCAGGAGTCTGAGGCAGGACAATAGCAAGTTCAAGACCGGCCTGAACAAACTAGCAAGACCCTATCTCAAAACAAAAAGCGGAAAGGACTGGGGATGTTGCTCAGTGTGGTAGAGCACCCCTGGGTTCATTTCCTGGTACTGCCAAAAAAGAAAAAGAAGAAAAGAAATTATGCAGTAGAAATAATTCTATTTATTTATTGGGGATTGAATCCAGGGGTGCTTAACCACTCACGGAGCCACATCCCCACCCCATCTTTTTTTTTTTTTATTTTGAGACAGGGCCTCGCTAAATTACTGAGGTTGACTTTGAACTTGTGATCCTCCTGCCTCAGCCTCCCAAACTGCTAGGATTCAGGCGTGCACTACTGCCCCCAGCGAAATAATTTTAAAAGAACCATCGCACTACTTTTCTATGTTAAAGCCTGGGCTTGGAAGAAATTTTTGGGTAGCAGACGTTATATTGAATGGAGTTCAAGGAATTCAAGGTGTGGCCTTAGAGCCTGGGAGACGCTGCATCTTAATGGCATAAAGTGGAGAACTAATGATGGGAAGTGGTTGGGCCATTTTCTCACTAGAGCCTGAACTGTATGAAGGCACAGCTTTCTGTTTGGTTCATGTAAGCACGTAATTATGTGTTTTCTGTTTTTTACGGTCTCCATTTCAGATCTCCTTGGAGTTTAGAAATCTGGCTAAGAAATATCAAACAGTGATTGCTGACATCTGCCAGAGAATGGGAACTGGAATGGCAGAGTTTTTGGAAAAGCAAGTGACCTCCGAACGGGAGTGGGACAAGGTCAGTGTCTCTGTAAAATAGGGTCTGTGGGTGGTACCTGGGATGGAACTGCCTGTCCTGTGATTAAGCCCAGAATGAGGACAGAGCTGTCCAGCAGCTCCAAGGCTTTCTGGTTCATCTGTTTAGGTCGAATGTCTCCTCCTAACACTTACTTCCTGGAGGCTTAAAGTTTGATGCTCTAGTCGGTGACGTTATCCTTGCCCTAGAGGTAACTACTAAATGAGGCCAGAGTAGATTTAACTTGTCTGAAAGCTACATTAAGCTTATACAATTCTTTGATGGGTGTGAAATTTAGGTAAATGGTCAAATTATTTCATGAAATATAGAAATACCAGCTTTTAAATTTTAAACTGTTTTTTGTTTTCCTTTTTCATTACCGAGTGGTTGTGTCTGTACATGTAATGGTGAGTCATTTCTAGTCCCATCTTAAGATAGCTTTTGAACTCAGTGCCAGCTCAGCCAGTTTGTTTCTGAGATATACCTGTCGTTTATACTGCTACATTATGTGTCCATTTCCTCAGAGAAAAAGAATGGCACAAGAACTCAGAGGTATTAGTTTTGGATTTGTAGGCATATTATGGAGGAGTGAGCACCTCCCTAATACCTGTTTCTCCTTTGTCACCGTCTCCTTGTGGAAATAAGGAACCTGGGGGCTCAGTGATGGAGTGCTTGCCTGACTTGTGTGAGGCTCTGGGTTCAGTCCCCCGCACTGCAAAAGAAGAAAACAATTAAGACACTAGGAGATGCTTCCAGCTCTCCTTACGCCCTCCCTCGATTTGTGCGACGGTTATTGTCCTGGTTCCTTTTGTGTTACTATGACAGAGCACCAGAAACTGGGTAATATGTAGAGAAAGGAAATTTCTTTCTCTCAGTTTTGGAGACTTGGAAGGTTCAAGGGGCCTGTGTCTGGTGAGGTCCTTCTTGCTGTGTCCTAATATGGTGGGAAGCCAGAGATGAAGCTGGCAGCCTCTCGTTCTTTTAGAACTGGTTTAATCCATGCACGAGGACAGAGCCTTCATGCCGAAACACCTCCCATCACACCACCCCAGCACTGTTGCACTGGGGATTGTTGCCAGTACATGGTTTTTGGGGGGACACATTCAAACCATAGCGGTTATAGAAGAACATTTCTGGAAGCTGAGCTGTGAGAGATAGCCCCTACCCCATGTGAGGAGCATCCTTCTCAGGGGATAGAAGTAGCTGGGCAGGGTTCTGAGAGCAGATGATGTAGCAAATACCATTACTGTAGATTTTAATTGGCTGGAGTTTGTTCCTGACTGGTAGCTGTGTAAGATGTAGGCTAGGCTGGGAGTGGGAGGCTGGGGGGAAACTCTTCAGGACGAAGGATGTAATTTTCTGCAGGGACCAAACTGAACATAAAAGGTCGAGGTGGAAGCACTTGCCCATTTTCCATAGGCATGGTGTTTGTGAGCCTTACACATCACCCCTGTGGAAGCAGGGGCATTTAAAAAATCTAGAATGTGCCTCATTTGTATCTCTACCAGGGATTAAATGAGGATCTCAAAAGAGATGCTGCTGCTGATTGAGTCAGGTGGGTCCAGGGTCTGGCCTATTCATTTTTGAGCCTTAAATTTTGATGGAATGGGCTGGGGATGTGGCTCACTGGTAGAGTGCTTGCCTAGCATGTGTGAAACCCTGGGCTCGGTCCTTAGCACTGCCAAAAACAAAACCTTGATGGAAACCTCTTAGAAATGGTTGGTGTATGCTGACCAGGTTAGCAAGTGTGTGCTTGGTGCTAGAACATTGGGTTCTGAATTTCAGAATAATGTTGAAATCATTCTGGCCGAGGTCCTACGCTGGTTGTCTGGTAGTAATAGATGTTCTGATTAGATAAAATGGAATATTTTAAGAATTTTCTCCCCTTAACTTTGGAGGAAGATGAATTATATAGGTCTCCATTCTAAGTGTTTCTACCCAAAGGACTATTATTTTAAAATGTATTTTTCTTTAGAGAGCTCTGCAGATTCACTGTTTTCAATTTCTAGTAAATCTCAGATTTCACGTATCTGTGCACAGCTAATTTCTTTCTACCTGCCTTCAACCAATCTTTCCTCTTTCCAGGTTTTTGTCTGTGAACCATTTCAAGTGCTTTCTCTGCTCATTTCATTGTGCCCTTGATTCATCTCTGGCCTTGTATTGCCTTGAGTTGGCAGCAACTCTTTACTCTGCGTTCTTTGCCTGACTTTTCCATTCCTGTTGACTGCCTGGAGGGTATACCTTCTTTAACTACTCTTAAATTGCCCAATCGGCATTCATTTTATATAAAGGCATTGCATTACGATGTCTTTGGAATATCCTTTTCAGGGAGGAGAGATTTGATAAAGTGCTTTCAGGTCAGAAATTCTTGAACAGTTAAGAATTACAAGGACTAAGTTTTAGCAAAGCTAAAGCCTGACTCGGGCCAGGAGATCTGCTTTAGAATCCCTGGCCCTTGACCGCCCAGATAAGTGATCTTGTTCATCGACTCTGTGTGCCTCAGTCCTTCATCTGTGAAGCCAAGGTAGCAATAGTGGGTACCATGCACGATGCTTTGGAGGTTGCATAAGCAGAGTGCTCATAGCTGTGCAGGGTGTGGTGGCAGTACTTTGTTCTTAAACATCACATTCCCATTAGCCAGAGATCCAGTACTAGCGTTAAGTCTTTAGTGCACAATTCTTACACTTACACACACTTACGTGTGTGTGTTTTTTAATCGAAATAAGATATTGTACATTCTGTTTGGAACCTGCTTTTTGTAGCCTGTGATCTCCAGCATTTCCATTTTTAAAGTACTTTAAAACTTATCTTTTGCAGTACTGTCACTATGTTGCTGGGCTGGTGGGAATTGGCCTTTCCCGTCTGTTCTCGGCCTCAGAGTTCGAAGACCCCATAGTTGGTGAAGATGTAGATCTAGCCAACTCTATGGGACTATTTCTGCAGAAAACAAACATCATTCGCGATTATCTAGAAGACCAGCGAGAAGGAAGAGAGTTTTGGCCTCAAGAGGTAACAGATGCTGGGGATTTGGGGAAAAAATAATTTTAAGACAGTCTGGAAACGAATGGTTAAATCCTGTGATTGCAGGTGGCTGAAACACAAGACCTGCTGCTTCAGGCACTCCAGCGTGGTTTGTTTTGTTTCAGGTAGATCAGCCGCAGCCAGAACTCAGCCATGTAATTGGCTTTGACGCCTTCCTTTCAGTCCAGCTGCTCCCAGTGGAGGATATAGCCCAAGTGCTCTAGCTTAACCATAAGTTTCTTAGGAAAGGTTTAGCTCTTGGCTCCTCCTCAGTCTCTTCCTAGGACCAGAGAGCTGAGTCCTCTGATTGGCACACCTGAATTAGATCTTCCTGGTCACACGGGGTGGATTCCTGCAAGAATTCTATGGCAAGAACCGGGAGGGGGGCCAGGTGCAATGGCACAGTCCCAACTGCTTGGAAGGCTGAGGCAGGGGGATTGCAAATTCAAGGCCAGACTGGGCAACTTAGTGGGACCGGGTCTCAAAAAATAAAAGGAACCTGGGATGTAGCTCGGTAGTAGAATGTCCCTGCTTCAATCTCTAGTACTGCCAAAAAAAAAAAAAAATAAAGGGCAACAAAGTCCAGAAAAAAAATTTCTTTTTAGCTTATACTACAGATAATATGTTGACATTCCCAATATGAAAAGAACTTCTAAAAGTTAAGGGAAAGACCAGCTACCATACAGAAAAATGCTCAGATTTCCTCCCAATGAGGAAAATTTACGTCGAAACCACCCTGAAGGCAGACTCATGTGTAACTTACAGGGAACGTACGTGCAGCCCATGTGCACCCTTCCTTTTGAGTCATCATGGCATGGGCTTGGAGTCTGTCCAGCACCCCACACTGCCTCATGGACAGAATGAACCAGGAGCACGTGCCTCAGGATCACACACAGCACTGTCCTGCACCCAGGCCTCAGGCCCCTTCCTTCCTCATCTTGAAGTCACAGTTTGCCTGTACCCAGGGTGGTGGTGTGACTGAAAGTGGTGAACGTCCAGCACAGGGTGCTGGGCCAGTTGGGCTGGAGTCACGGCTCAGTGGTAGAGGCTTGCCTACCATGCACAGGGCCCTGCTTCAGGCCTCAGCACTGCAGAACCAAGCAAAACTGTGCTTAGTCAGTGTCAGTGTGAATAGCTTAAGAGACAATGGACCCTGAGATGGCATTTCTCGTATCAGGTTGACGGCCCTGTTTGAGGACACTGAAGTTAAGACCGTGGGATAGGGCACTCGTGTCTGGTGTGGGGGCACAGGGCTGCACCTCCAAAGGGGAGCAGTTTGGCCATGGGTGAATGTGTGAGGTCACTTAAGCAGCATTCTTCATAATAGTTCAGGTTTTGGAATGGTTGAACTACCGGTAGAGCCACGTAGTGGAGTGCGGAAAGAACCGTAGTACTGCCGGGAGTATCCAGGTTATGTTTGTAACTGACAGAAGTGAGGGCCAGAACACTATACTGTCCCACCATCTAAGTGAGAGATAATCCAAAAATTAATAAACTGATTGTTGTGAGAGGCATGGACCAAATACGTTTGTATTTTTCCACAGTGTCAGTTTATTGAATAACAGTAAATTCACAAGCTACACTGTGACACTAAATACTTGTGGGTCACCTGATATTAGTCGTATACCAGGCAAACAAAAGTTTTTATTCCAGTCTTGAATTCTAACACCTATGACACTCAAGTCACACCTCACTCTTTCCACAATTATATGTATAGGTTATAGAAAGGCTAAGGGTAAAGGCTGCCAAGGGCAGCGCAGATACTATGCAGAGTCACTGTGGGTGGTCAGATAAGGTAAACCTGGAACCAGCCTGAGAGCGTCAGGCCCCAGTGCAGTCAAGGCCCAGGATCTTATTCTAGGTCAAGGACTGGAGGCCGCCAGGGTCATGGTGTCAAGCTTGAGATGAAGCTTGAAGTGGGCTCTGCATGGTCCTCATGGCAGAAGAACTCTGTTAAAGCTCGAGGACAGAGATTGAGAGGTGGTGCTGTGTCCAGTCTTGGGGTGTTGCTCCCCTCTTGGGCCTCAAGTGAGGATGTTGCTTCATTGGGTGGTCTGTTATGTTGAGCTGTGGCCTGGTCTTTCTGATGAGGTTGATATGCCCGTGCATCTGTGCTTCCGATGAATTTGACGTCCCCAGGTGACTGTTTTCATTGTCATAATTTGTCTCAGTTTATACCTTATGGTTGTGCCGGGCAGATGGTTGTTGTTCACTTGTATAGTCTAGGTGTGGAGTCTTTCCACCTGAGCACCTCAACTCAAAATGCAGGACTTAACGGAAACCATTGCTTTACAAAATGGAGTAACTCAGGTTTAGGAAGAGCCTGAAAATTGCCCTTCTATCCGCTGTGGAGTCACTCAGCAAGGCACAGTCACTCTCAAGATGTAGTATGATTTGTTTTTTCCTATTTGGCACTGTGTATTTAACCCAGGGGTGCTTTGCCTTTGAGCCATGCCCCCAGTACCCTTGCTTTTTGTTTATTTTGAGACAAAGTCTCAGGAAGTTGCTGAAATTCTTGCTAAGTAGCTAAGACTGGCCTCAAACTTGATCCTCCAATGTCAGCCTCCTGAGCCACTGGGATTGCAGGTATGTGCCAACGTCCCCAGCTCGCATGTTATATAAGTTTTGTAGCATAAAGCTAATCATTGTATTCAGGTCATTAGTATGACACTGTGACTTTTAATAAGAAATATATATTTGAGGGACTGGTTGATTAGCTTAGGGGACGAGTACTTGCCTAGCATTTGTGAGGCCCTGGGTTCAATCCCCAGCACTGCCAAAAAGAAAAAATAAATATGTATTTGGGCTGGGTGCAGTGGTACATGCCTGTAATACCAGTTGCTCAGGAGGCTGAGGCCTGGGAAGGAGGGGAGGTTGCAAGTTCAAGGCTGGCCTAGGCAACTTAGACTCTCAGCAAGACCTTGTCTCAAAATAAAAAAAGGGCCACGGATGTTTGTAGGTGAGTGGTAGAATGCCCCTGGTTCAATCCCCAGTACTGAAAACAAATATATATTTGGTCTTTGTCAGTTTTCTGGCCCACTGCTCCTAACCTATGGAATCTCCTAAGAGATGAGGTTTTTTATATGTTAACAAGGAAAATGAAACCAGGCTTCGGGATGGGGATGGAGGGACTAGTGCCAAGGGATGCAGCCATGTAATCAGAGGATTGGGACTTCCCTCCAGACTCCTCCAACATGTACTCCCCTGCCTCTGGATGTTACAGGTCGAGTTCATGCCCAGTGGCTGATGATCTAACCCTAAATAACGAAGCTTCCCTAGAAACCCATAAGGACGGATTCCCTAGCCAAGGAGTCCTGGAAACGGCACACCTCCCATGCACCTCCCTGTGCATCTCTGGTCTCTGTCACTTTCATCACCCTACTCCTTATCATGAGATGCAGGCATAACCCCTCCAGCAACTTCATCAAACCTGTAGAGGTGTGAGAACCCCTTTGCACAGCCAGTTTGTCAAAGGATGGATAGGTAACAGCCTGGAGGGGGCATTCTGGTAGAAGTGAGCCCTCACCTGTGGAATCTGACTCTTCTCCGGTAGATACTGAATGAGGCACAGTTGGTGTGGCATTAGGAAGTCTTTCAGAAGTGTTTCTGAGGAGGCTGGTTCAAGGGGAAGGAAATGGGCCACCAGTTGTGTGTTCCTGTCGGACTGTTAAGTTTACAGTAGCGCCAAGATAAGTGAATGTGCCACCTGGCACCACAGGGACGCAGTCAGCAGAATCCAGAATGCAGGAGATTTGTCAGGAAATGAGACCCTGTTCCTTAATAATAGCAAGAAAAAGAATGAGAGATCCCAAAGGTTGAGACCTCGGTGACAGCGAGCATTTGCAGCGTGTGGGTCTGGTTGAGACTCATTTGAACAAACCAGGTGAGGGGAAGTTAGACAGTGGGGAATTTGAACACTGTCATTTATTAAATATGTTTAGGTGTGATCTATTTTTGTGTGTACATGAAAGTTTCTTTTGGGAATTTGTAATAAATACCTATGGATAAAATGATACGGATTTACTTTAAAATAATCCTGGAGTGGTGGTATAGATAGAACAAAATTGGTCATATTTCACTAATTATTGGAGCACGATGATGGGTGTATGGGGGTTCATTAAGTTTGTTTCTCCGTGTTCTACAAAACCGTCCAGTACCATCAATCTTAGGGAATTTTAAGTGCAAATTAAGAATAGATAACAATTTTGACTTTCAGTAGAATCTTCTAGTCTTTTTAGATCTAGTCATTTTTTTTAAGCTTTTATTTTTAAGAGAGGCACAGAGAGAGAGAATCAATTTTATTTTTAGTTTTTCATGTGGCTTTCGTTGCTCCAACATTGCGTGTAGATGGTGCTGGGGTTTGAACCTGCGTTCTCGCACATGCCAGGCAAACGCTGTAACCGCTGAGCCACCGCTGCAGCCCTGCTAGTCATTTATTTCAAGGAGGCAAAGAATTGTCCAAGAATAAGTTATTTGCTAGCTCCAGAGAATCCTCTGAAAGTGCCACTGAAAACCATCAAATGTTAAGTCAGCCAGAGCAGTCTCAGTGGAACCAAGGATGTTCTGTTACTAAACAAGAGGTAGTGTTCTTGGAGTGGAGCTTCCTCCTGTCCAGCAGGGCTGTTCGGCAGCATTCTTACCAGAGTCGGGAGTGGGGGTTGATCTCTCAGCGTTCTGAGCCTGGCCGTCTTGAGCTATGTTTAGCTTGCAGTGCTTCTGTAGCTAATTGCATATGAAGTTGGGTTTGTTCAGGAGTCGCCTGACGTCTTCCAGCTAGCAGGGGGCTCTTTAAGCCCCCTGAAGTCTGTCTGAGCTGTTGCTTAGTACACGCTGCCTGGAGTGTCTCTAAGGGACATCTTCCTAGTGTGCACCGTGATTGGCCTTGACTGGTGTCAGGTGGCTTTGAGCAGACTTGATTTCCCCGAAAGCTGCTCAGTAGTGAAGAGACGACCTGCTGTCGCAGTGCTTATTCTCACTGGCACTTTTGGTTTTGATCCCTTAATGTCCTCTAAATTCTCCTGTGCACGTGTTGACTTGTTCTTTAATATCTGTGTCTGGCTAGGTTTGGAGCAGATATGTCAAGAAGCTGGGGGATTTTGCTAAGCCAGAGAATATTGACTTGGCCGTGCAGTGCCTGAATGAACTCATAACCAACGCCTTGCACCACATCCCTGATGTCATCACCTACCTGTCAAGGCTCCGGAACCAGAGTGTGTTCAACTTCTGTGCTATTCCACAGGTATGGAATGGGCTCCTCCTAGAGTCTGTGGGAGGTAGGGGCTGAAGGGAGGGGGCACTGGTAAGGGTAGGTAGAACCCAGTGACCCTTCTGCGCCTGTGTTCAGGGTGACTCGAGTATGTTTTCTTTAGCTGGAGAACAGGTAGTGATTTACAGCCCCCTGTCAAGTCTGTTCTTTTCCAGAACTTTTCTTCTGAATCTGCTTTTTTTCCCCACCAACCAATATAAACCAGCTAGATTCTTACGCTCACAGTTAAATCAAGGGCTGCAGCCTAGATCTGGGAATTCAGGGTAAACTTTGAAACTCCTGTCCTTAAAGTCTTGATTAGGCCTCTCATTATTTCTGACCTTTCTCTAGACTTAGGATAGTAAAACTTGGTCCTGCAGACCTGACACCTGTCCTGGGAGCTTATACTTGTGAGTCGCCTTAGCAAGTTATTTCAGCTGTTGACTCAAATTTAACCGAAGAATGTCATAAGATTTAACTAGTTTAGAAACTTGGCTGGATCTTGTTCTAATGACCAGTTTCACTTGATGGTTGGAGCTAAAATCTGTATGTCTGTCTTAGGTTTCCATTTATCCTAAAAGAATTTGCTGCTCAGCACGGGAAATCATTCCCCTCTTCTATCGTTTTCCAATCTTATTTATTTGTTTTGCGTGGTACAGGGCATTTAAACTTAACAGGGATGCTCTATTACTGAACAACTACATCCCTAGCCCTTTATATATGTATATTTCTTTTATTTTGAGGCAGGGGTCTAAGTTGCCCAGCTGACCTTGAACCTGTCATCTTCTTGCCTCATTCTCCTAAGTAGCTGAGGCTACAGCCATGTGTCCACCATACCTGGCCCCTCAGTAATTTTTAATAAATAATGATTACATTCATTATAGGAAAAAGTTTAAATGTTCTTTCCAGATGTTATTTTGAAATATATTTCAGATCTAGTAGCCTGTTACTCTAGCATGGGGAATGACAGATTTACTTATATTCATCTTTTTCTAATTAAAATAATAGAATAATTTTAAACTGTAAAAGTGCTTGATTCTGTGTGTCTGAAAGGGCAGGGTTGGGAAGGGTGGAAATCCTGACGTGCGTTTTCAGGGATGTCTGTTCCTGGGTAGGTCGCATCCTGGCTCTTCATTTGCGTATTCTACAGAAGCTGAGGACCGCTTGCCCTGCCTTTTATTGCTCTTCCCCTGACATGAGCTGAGGTAGTTTTCTCCCCTCTTGTTATCTGTAGGTAATGGCCATCGCTACCTTGGCTGCCTGTTACAACAATCAGCAGGTATTCAGAGGGGTGGTGAAGATTCGGAAGGGACAAGCAGTGACCCTGATGATGGATGCCACCAACATGCCAGCTGTCAAGGCCATAATATACCAGTACATGGAAGAGGTGGGTTTTGTTCAGCTCTCTGGATGATTTGTAGCTACTTGAAGATTTAGATGATGTCACTGTTCACACATGACATTTGGACTGTAACCTCAGTCTGCTATGGCCTGAAGAGATAGGAGTTGGTATCTTTTAGTAGGAAAAAGAATCCCTGCACAGGAGCTGAGGTGACAGTTCAGGGCAGCGTAGGACCCTGGGGAGAGAGGAGGTGAGGTAAGCAAGGATTCAGGATGGGAAGAAGCCTTTTTGTAGTGTGAGGGATGGAACCCAGGGCCTTTGCACCCTGGGTAAGTGCTCTGCCACTGAGCTGTCTCCCTAGTCCCAAGAACCATATTTTCTGAGCTGGGAGATGATGTTAAGGCCAGTTAGATTTCTTGTTTCAAGGGTGAGCAACATGAAATTGAGGCTAGAGGAAGCTAATAGCACGTGACTGAGTGGACCCCATCCTCTTGAGCTCTTGTCCAGTACCCAGTCCAGTGTGTTCTATTACATCACAGGGCTCAGTTGAACCACAGCAGGGCATTCAGCAAAACGCAACCATCAAGTTGCAGTCTTTTCTAAATTTACTTTTGCAAATCTCATTTCAAATGCCAAAACCATCCTGTAAAGCAAAACATACCTCCTCAAGCCCAATCTCCACCTGTGGAGACTGTGACCAGCTTCACATCCGTTTTCTTGGCCCTCTTGAGGCTGTAGGCCCCAGTGTAGTGGCTCTCATTTGGCAATGATTTGTCCCTGTTTCTCCAGGGACATTGGGGAACATTCCTGGTGGGGGTGGGTGCTACCTGTGTCAGGTGAGGAGTGACCTGAGGTGATGCTGTGATACCTGGAAGTAGCTACAGGAAGCTGCTGAAAGCATCAAGACTCCGCCCATTCCTGCTCAGCCTGCGCTGGGGGTCGGGTGGCGATGCAGCAGTTTGTGGGTCCCTCTACTTTGTTACGCCCCTCCAGGGATTTGGTTTTTAGCCCTGTTCTCTTGCAGACAGGAGTGGACCAAGCAATCATCTCTTCTGATTTCCTTTACATATTGCACATTCCTGTGTGTCCTCCCTGCTTTCTACCTGGCATCGGCATTTCCACCAGAAGAACCTACACAGGGAGCTCCAAAGGAAGAACAAATATTAAAAAAAAATCTTAAAATTCATTTAGTAACTGAAAATTGCTACCGATTTCTCTCCAGTTCACCATATTAGCTAGCACTTCTTTTGAGCTTCCTAAGTGGGTGCTCACTAAGAGCAAGGAAAGCAAGCCCAGAGCCGTAATCTGGATCCAGGTCCGTCTGACTCGAGAGTCTGAACTCTTAAGTAGGTTCCTAGGAGTTCATTTACCCTTTTTCAACAGATCTGTGCCATGCTAGGCATTATTCCTTCATTTTATATAAATTAGAAACATGTTATGTAGTATGCAGTTCAGAGATTATTTTGGTTTTGCGTTTTTATTCTGATCACTAATTTTATTTTTTTATTTTTATTTTTTAATTTTTAAAGAGAGAAGGACAGTGAGAGAGAGAGAATCAATTGTTATTGAGTTTTTCACAAGGCTTTCACTGCTCCGAGACTTAGCTGTCTACGTGGGTTGCTGGGGTTTGAACCCGTGTACTTGTGCATGCCGGGCAAGTGCCGTAACCACTGAGCCACTGCTCCAGCCCCTGATCACTAATTTTAGAAAACAGTTTTTTTAAAGTTTTTTGAGGAACTGGGGCTATTGTATGTACAGAGTCCTAGTTTTGATTCCCAACACCTCAAAAAAAAAAAAAAAAAAGCACTTAATGGGCAGTTCCATTACTGTTAAAATTCATATTTTATTTTGGTGCCTCTTTGTTTTAGAAATCCTATTTGTGATTCATAGTTTGAAGGCAAAGGTGGGCAAATTACAATTGGCTGGTCTCCTGTTTCTGTAAATGGGGTTTTCATTGGAATTCAGCTATACCCTTTATCGGCTATAGCTGCTTTTGCAATTTAAGGGCAGAGTTGAGTAGCTGTAAGAGTGAGTGGCCCACAAAGCTAAAAAAATAAACATTTTTTGGCCCTTTAAGAGAAAGTTGGCCAACCTCTGATCAAGGGCACCAGATATTTTGTTTGAAATTGCCTTAGTGAAACTCAGTATTTTCAAGAAACTGTTATACCTAAGTTGATTTGCTAGGGAAATATCTCTGAAGATGTGAAAGTTTCAAGCAGCAGAATGTGATAATGGTTCCAGTGTCAGCATTAGGGACATTTTGCAGATGAAGCTTCGAATAAAGGCTTGGATGAAGTCTGTGGGTGGTCTGGCCTTTGCTGGTGGCCAGATGCGATTGCACTGATCCCGTTTCTCCTGAGTCCTCACCTCTGGACCCCATGCCTGGTCGTAGGTGGGAGAGCACTTGGAGGAGGCTCTACAGAGCACCTGCTCACACACTCGCCCAAGGGGGTGGAGTGGAGGCCCATGGCTCCTGAGCAGATGGATGGACACTGATCTCAGGGCCCTTGTCTCTTCTGTCCCTGGAGCAGCCCTCGCTGTAAGCCAGCCTGCACCCCTGTCAGCTGGGGAGAAGACGAGGAGTTCAGCTGCTATTTTGGGTAGAAGTAAACGTGCTGGCAAACAGCCCAAAACTTGTTCCCTCTTGGCCAGCGTGTCTTTGTCATGGCCCTGGAGACTCTGCCTTAGCACGCCCTGTGGTTACTCTAGGGCCCCACAGCTCTTTGGGCCCTTGGTAACTGTACAGATTGGCACTTGGGAACAGTGGCATAGGAAGAGGTGTAGTCTTCAGAACTCTTCTTACTGAAGTGATTTGGTGGTGACCTCCCAATCACAGTTCTGGTAACTGATTTCTGTTTTAAATCTCCCTTGAAATCTCTGTCACTTGACACAGTGACTCTCTCCTGGATGAACTTGTGCGCGCATGCTCCTGGGACTCTGTCTTTAACCTTTGCCTCTGTCTGCTCCCAGCCTGGCTGGCTGCTCCTCCATCTGCTGGTGCTGCCTTGGGTTCTGCCCTGATCTTCCTTTTCCCCACTACACACAGCTCTCTGGCTGCTCTCGTTGCTGCCCTTCCCCCCAGGGCACATCACTCCTGCCAAGAAACCGTTATCAGATGCTGCTGCTGGAGGTTTAGAGATCTTCAGAGAGGGTTCTTTTCAGACCAACTGAAGTATTAGCGTCTCCTTGAGAATACCTTGAGTTGCACTAGGGTAACTGAGGCCCTAGATCAGCGCTCACTCAACTTTCTCTTAAAGGGCCAAAAAATACTTTTAGCTTTCTAGGCTAGTCCTGTCTTTCGTCAGTTACTGAGCTCAGACCTGGGATGTGAGCTTTAATTTTCTTGCTTGCTTGCTTGTTTTGGTTGGCGACGTTGCCATACACACATCCTGGAGTTTGCTCTTCTCCCCAGCCTGACGTGTAAGCAGTCTCTAGGTCCAGCCTTGTCTGTGCTTCCCTGTCAGTCAGAAGATTGTGTGCTTTACCCTCTGACCCAGCAATTGTAGGACTTTATTCTAGAGCAATATCCAGAAAATGTAGAAGGATGTCTGAATGTAGCCATTTGTTGTGAATCAGTCCTATCTGGTAGGTGTGTCAATCAGCTTTCCTTCACTATAATGAAATACCTGAGGTAATTAAATTATAAAGGTTTATTCTGGCTCCATTTTGGAGATTCCAGTCCATGTTCAGTTGGCCCCATTAAGGGATTGAATGAGGGATACACTGAGCCACATCTCCAGCCCTTTTTTAATTTTTCATTTTGAGACACGGTCTCAGTAAGTTACTCAGGACCTCACTAAGTTGCTGAGGCTGGCTTTGATCTTGAAATCCTTGAGCCACTGGGATTACAGGCATGTGCTACCACACCAACCTGGCTTTTCTTTTGTACTGCTGTTATTACAAGCAGAATCTCATGAAGTAAAAGTTTATTTTAGGTGCTTGGAGTGGTGACTCACTGGTTTCAGCGTTTGCCTAGCATGCGCAGGGATGCGGGTTGAATCCCAGCACCATGTACGCAGTGAACTGTTGGAGCAACGAAAGCCAGATGAAAAAAACAAATAAAGTTGATTCTCTCACTGTCCCTCACTTTCCTAAAAAAAAAATTTATAGAAATTGAACGTTAGTGCGTTCCCTCTGATTTTCTTTCTCTAGCTGTCTTTTAATACCAGACATTTGCTACCATTAGCATATTTCTGGAGATGTATTTTTTTTTCCTCATTATATTAAATTCCCACTGTTTTTTGAGGAAAAATGTGCCAAGAATGTAAGATTTTTTTGTGAAAAAAAATTTGGTGTAAAGATTTTATTTCAAATATGCCTGCTGTGTCTTCACCGTCCCCAGTCCTGGGTCAGAACATTGTTACTTCCCACCCATAACCTCTTACCTGCCTCACCAGATCCATTCAGTATTTTCTGAGGGCTGCTGTGTGCCAGCCACAGTGCTAAACTGGGGATCAGAGTGTGGATAGACAGCTCCAGTCTCGTCAGGGAGGCCCGTATCAGTGGACTGTTTCCATGTAAGTGATAAGCTCAGAGTGTGTCTAGGCTCTTGGCCCAGCCTGGAGGCCGTGGAGGGCGTAATTAGTAAGAGGTAGCCAGGGAGAAGAATGCAGAGGCACATTTGAGAGAGGGCGGGGGTGAGGAAAAAGCACTGGTGTGCATCAGCCTCACGTGTGGAGAGAGAGGTGCAGAGGCTCTGTAGCTGGAAGATGTGGCCCTGGGTGCCTCATGTCCACTCAAAGGAGCGCAGACTCTTCCGGAGGTGAGGGTTTGTGAAAGGTTTTTGATCGCTATGAACAGATGAGCAGATTGGACTCGAGTGCAGAGGCAGGAACTCAGGCTGGCACAGCTTAGATGCTGCGCCAAGGACCTGACCTTGGGCAGTAATGGTAGAGCTGTGGAGGGGCAGAAGAGAGGTCTGCAGGGTCACTTGGGATTCCCTGCTCCTATGGCTGGACCACATCTTGCATCTTTTTCCAAACTCTTCCGCCTGCTTTTCTGGGATCATTTCCTCTTCCACGCTGCTCTGGTGAGCCTGGCTGAACTGTACGTTGTTGCGTACTTGCGGGTGCCTGGCACTGTGCGGTGCTGGGATCGGGAGAGAGTGTGGTGCACCCCCTCGAGGCTCTCAGCACTGCCTCTTAGTGAGATGGGCCTGGGCTGACACCCTGCCCATCGCCAGTGACTTGGAGCAAGTTCCTTTCATGTTCTCTGAGCCTGTTCCTCATTGCTGAATGGGCTTGGAAGACCGTTCAGGTGACTTGGAGGTCACTGGGGAAAACGTTAAAGCACTGGGACTCCTTCCATGACGCTCACAGCTTTTTCCTGTTCAACAGATTTATCATAGAATCCCCAACTCGGACCCGTCTTCCAGTAAAACAAGGCAGATCATCTCCACCATCAGGACGCAGAATCTCCCCAACTGCCAGCTGATCTCCCGAAGCCACTACTCCCCGCTGTACCTGTCATTTGTCATGCTCTTGGCGGCCCTGAGCTGGCAGTACCTGAGCACCCTGACCCAGGTCACAGAAGAATACGTGCAGAGCGGAGAGCACTGATGGGGAGCGCTGGAAGATGCCGCTCACAGGCGACACATTTACCGTTTCTCAAGGGTGGATGCTGGCTTCCCCTCGTTTTTTCTTTTTCTTTTAATCCTTCAAAAAACTGTGTGTACTTGGACGTTAGAGACTGAAATGCAGTTGAAAAGAGTGTGAAATTACAAGGAAAATCACCTTGCACACAGCAACCCGGTCCTTGCAGGTCCTGGTGACCCCGCTGCCAGCAATGCACTCACTCTGCACCTTAGGCCCAGTTCTGCGTGTGGGACGGTCATGGATCTTACTCGGTGAATCCTGGCGGGAAGGGTAATTAAATGTATTTAATCTGAAGCAGTCTTTGAGTACCTGTCAGCAGAAAATGAAGTGAGTTTTCCTTCTGCCTGGTTCCTGGCTTTCTGATCATTTTATTTTGTTTGGGGGTGAATGTGGTAGATGTGAGTGTTCATTTTCTAGGTACCATTTTCATGGTTCCTGAGACTGCACACCTGTCCTCTGCACATAGAGTCTGGGAATTCAGCGTTATTTTCCCATTCACAAGGATCCTCCAGTAAAGGTGTTTTTGAGAAGATTTTTTTCATTAATGAGAGTGATCTGTGTCACATGCAGTTCACCTGAAGTCCACTTGACCTTGGGACAAATGGAGTTGGTGGTCAGGGCACAAGGGTGCCTGTTGCCACCATGGAGGGTCACAGCGCGCTGCGGTGTATGAACAGGGGCAGCACAGCTGCTCTTCCAGCTCCTCTGCGTCAGGCTGATTTGCTCAGCTGCATTCAGAAATGTTAGTGTTTTATTTTTATTTATTTTATCTCCTAGAGAGGGAGAGTGAGTGGCTGGAGATGTGGCGCGGCAATAGAGCACTTGCCTGGCATGCGTGAGGACCCAGGTTTGATCCCCAGTACCACGTATACAACAAAGTGTCAGAAAAACAAAAACTAGATGAAAAATAAAACACACTTTCTTTAAAAGGAAAAAAAAGTGCTTAATTGAGAAGATGAATCCCCCTTCCCCATCAGATTTTTGCTTTTCCTTTATTTGTGGGTGCAGTGCCAGGGATGGAACCCGGGTCCCTGTGCTTGCCAGGCCTGTGCTCTACCACAGAGCCACCCCTCCAGCCTCCTTTTCCCTTTCTTAAATTACCACTTTATATGCCAAAGTCTCAAGAAAGGCAAAGATACTTTGAGATGAGTGCCTGGAGGTCAGATGCGCTTAGCGTAGTCCTGCCTCAGTGGTTCACCTTCCTCTTAACCACAGCCCAGTGCATTCCCATCCAGAGCGGCCCGTTGGGTCTCAGCTTGGGCAAGGGTGGGATGGTTCCCAGCTAAGGGAAGTCCAAAAAGGCCCTCAGGGTGAGTGAGAGTCAGCGTGGCAGGGCTTTACAATCTAGGCATATGTATTAGTCTGTTTTGTAACTTCATCAAAATACCTGAGGCCAGGTACTTAAACGAGGTGCAGGGCTAGGGATGTAACTTGGGTGGAGCACTTGCCTTGTATGGGTGGTCCCCAGCAGCACAAGAAAGAACACCCCAAAGGATGATTTAAACATGCTCACCATTTGAGAGGCGGAGAGTTAAATTTGGGTGCCCCTGTCTACTCAGCCCAGGGCAAGGGCCTTGGAGGATGGCTTCACGATGGTGGGAGCAAGGTGAGCCTGGGAGCAAGAGGGATTCAGGGGCCGGGCTCGCTTTTCACAACTCAGGAGAGCCAACTCACTGGAACACCAACGTTCATCTCTTCTGAGAGCGAAGCCCCCTTGACCCACCTAGACCCCATCTTTTTTTTTTTTATTTTAAAGAAAGGGGACAGAGAAGCAATTTTTATTTAGTTTTTCAAGTAACCTTCATTACTCAGACACTTTGTTGTGTACGTGGGTTCTGGGGTTTGAACTTGCGTACTCGCGCATGCTAGGCAAGCATCGTAACCACCAAGCCACTGCTCCAGCCCCGACATCATCTCTTAAAGGTGCCACCACCCCAGCGCTGCTCCACTGGAGACCACACTTGAACCTTAGGGGGCACATAAACCCTGCAGTATGTATCTGTCCCAGTCTACTGTGTATGGTGACTTGATCACTGAATTTGTTCCCCCCGCCCTACCACCACTAATGTTGGCTTAGCACTGCTACACACGTACACAGTGACCACTGGAGACAGTTGCCTTAGTTTCGGTCCTTGAGGACTTCAGTTTATCATTTAGGCTCAGCCCTAGACAAACTTTGTCACTATGCTGGGAGCCAGTTAAGGTACCTTGCACACAGAATACAGCTGGCCGTAAAGCCAGACTTGAAGTTTTAATTTGTCAAACTTGATTTGGGATTTCAAGGTAAGTTGTTACAAATTTGGTGAAAAAATTTTTTCCCCAGCTACACCCCTAAGCCCTTTTGAAGACCAGGTCTCCCTAAGTTGCCTAGTCTGGCCTTGAATATACAATCCTCCTGCCTCAGCCTCCTGAACCACAGGTGTGCACCACGTCCTGCTCAAAGAACTTTTTTTTTTTTTTTGAAAGAATCCATTTTATTTAGTTTCTCATGTGGCCTTCGTTGCTCCGAGACTTCGTTGCATACGTGGTGCTGGGGTTTGAACTTGCGTACTTGTGCATGCCAGGCAAGCGCCATAACCGCTGAGCCACTGCTCCAGCCCCAACTTTAACTGTACCCCAAATATTGCACGCTTACACTAGAAAACTGCTTCACCTGAAATTCAAATTTAATTGAGCATCGCATATTTTTCTTCACCAATTCTGGCAATCCCACCCTCCACTCCCCACTTTCCGTGTAATTTGTAAAACCCTGGTGTAGTCTGCTTCCTGTTCTCAGTGGAGTATGTTTTCCTTGGAGCAACCGACCCATCCAACCCATCCACCCTAAATAAATCCCTAGGAATCTAGGGATTTAAAATCAGAATGAAGACAGCTAGGAGCAGTGAGCCTGGAGCAGCCCCTGCCGTCAGCATTCTAACAGCTGCTGTACCGTTTCCCGGAGGCTCTGGGTGCGGGCCGAGAGAGAGATTTTGGCAGTTTGGGAAACTTGAGCTATAAGTTTGTGGTTCTGAAGCATCAGCTGTGTCGTCAACGGCCCCATCACTGGGACCACAAAGCTGACGCAGTAGGCCCACTGTGGTGCCTAAGAATTCGCTAACCTGAGTTCTCAGGTGACACCGACAAAGCTGGTGAAGGGACCAGGCTAAAGAACACTGCTCAAAGGCGTTGTTCCTCAATCCTCAGCGCACCTAGGAATTAGCCGGGCTGGGGTCAGATGGGAGTTGGGTCTGGCATGCACTCCAGCGCTGGCCCTCTGCCAGGCGGTGCTGCTGGTTCGTGGCCCAGCTAGAGTAGCAAGACTGCTCAAGACTGTTGCTCTGAGGTGCAGGAGTGGGAAAGGTGGAACGTCTAAAGGACAGTCTCAAAGCGTGCCCTTCTGCAGTGAAGACTGAAAAGGCACTGCCCCTCCTGCTCTCCTGTGGGGACAGGAACCAGGAAGACCTCCGGAACCAAAGAGGTGGGGCTCCAGTGCGTCCTCAGCTTCCTAAAGCCTTGCCATCCAACCCAAACCTGGCAAGGCGGGTTTTTCTAATACAGTGGCGCTTCGTTTAGCACATCCTGGCTGGCTCTCAGGGTGGGAATGGAGTTGCAGCTGGGTTCACGGTGAGAGTGGGGACGGCAAATGACAGTGGAATTCAGTTTGGGAGCAGGTAGACCTACATTGGAATTCACCAAGGTTAGAGATGTATTTGAAATTGCATGAGGAAAGTGGCTAGAATTTGTGGCTTAAACAAGACATTGTTAGACATTTTCTAAGTACTGAGGATCACAAACGTCCACAACCTTCACCAGGTTGTCTTTGCAGTGTGGACCAAACCCAGGGCCTCATGCACCAAATACCCTGTTAGACTCGCCAGGTTATTTATTTATTGGTACCAGCGATTGAACTGGAGTGCCTAACCACTGAGCCACATCCCCAGCCCTTTTTATATTTTGAGACAGGGTCTTGCTAAGTTGCCTAGGTTGGCTTTGAACTTGTGATCCTCCTGCCTCAGACTCCTGAGCTGCCAGGATTACAGGCATGAGCCACCATACCTGGCTTTACCAGGTTTTTAAGAGCTTAATTGATGTAGCTTCTGATTCCTAACTTACTGGAAGACAAACTTCCCTGGCTTTTGTAAAGACCTAGCCCAACTCATGTTCAGATGGGGAAGGGAAATAACTCGGCCATGGACAGGCAGGTGAAATGGGTGCTGATTGTTGTAGTTTCTGGTTCCCCAAGAGCTGGTGTACTTTATTATAATACTCACTAGGGCTATCCAAGGGAATAGTTCTTGAATGGCAGTGTGAACTAGTGACAAAAGCGATTCACAATACTGTGCACAGCTGGGTGCCATATGGTGCACACCTGTACTCCCAGCAGCTTGGGAGGCTGAGGCAGGAGGATCCCGTGTTCAAAGCCAGCCTCAGCAACTAAGATCTTGTCTCAAAATTACAACAAAGGGGGAGGAGGGATGTCACCCTGTGATTAAGCATCCCTGGGTTCAATCCCCAATGTCAAAAAAAAAGAACTAAAACTGTACATCATAGGCTCTGGTTCCACCCTGGGAGAAAAGTGGTCTGGGAGGATGGCACCCTGATTATGTAAAACCAATACATGGCCCCTGGACGCTGAAATCCTAGACAGGCTGCGGGACTTGTGGTTAAACAATGGAATACAACTATGTCCCCATCTAAGCAGGGACAAGGCCGTCAAGGCTTGGTCCAGGGATGGATTTAGACAGAAGGGTGGATGACAGGGACCCAAGAGGAGAGACAGCTGCTCGGGTTGAAAACACGGCTGGGGAGTGAGCAATCGACAGGAGGCGGCGAGAGCTATAAGGGAGCACACTGCCAGGACCACAGGGCCCCCGTCCAGATGACACCGAGACACCCTCACAGCACACGTCACTAAAGGAGAAACCTTTTATTGGCACAGTCATTCCTTGTTCAATTGACAGGGTGAAGATGTAATTTTTCAAAAAGAGTATGAGCCAGTTTCTCCAAAACTAGCTCACTGTGGTAGTCAAGGTCAGTAGGTCAGCCAGCAAATCATGACCACTTGATTGGTTTTGAGCCACGCCATCAGCAGACAATCTATAAAACGAGTACAGCTCTTCCAACTATTAGACTTGTTCGTTCACATGATCAGCTGAGGTGCACGAAAAATAAAACTTCTATTAAAAAAGGATCAGCCAAGGACAGAACCAGAGAGGGCTTACAGCACTACCAAGGGCCACGAGTGCAGGCAGCCCTGGGAGGACGTGGCCTTCCAGAGGCCTGCACGCCATGCCTGCTACGCACCGTCGCATCTAGAGGGCTACGTGCTTAGAGGTACTGCTGACGGCGGTGTCTGTCCTGTTGTTAGGAACTCCGCATGCCCGTCCTTTGGTCAGTGGGTCTGTCTTGCTGCTGGAGAGAGAGGCTTGGATGGGGAGCGAGGGGGTCACAGCCAGAGCTGGAGCAGCAGGCACTACAAACAGCACTAGTCTATGGGGAGGGGTGGGGGACGACACTGGTTGCACCATGACCACTGTCCGATGAACGGGCTGGGAGGGAGCCAGGAATGGATTTGAGCTTCCTTGGAAGACAGTTCTGATGGCAGGTGTCAGGTTTGGCCTAATCCAGTCTTTCAGGCCCTGTCTAAAACTTCTTGTATCTTATGTGAATTCAGAGAATAAGACATAGTTGCCCCCTTCTCACCCCCAGTCCAGTTGGCTACATTTAGGGAACACCCCCAGCACTGGCCAGCCAGGCCTGCAGCCGATTAGATCTTTGCCCAGTATTGGTCAGTGCGTGGGATTCCAGCCACAATTTCTGATTCAATTCCACAGTGATCCTCTCCTCTGAGGATTTTAAAGAAGCCTGGAAGAGGAAAGAAAGGTGCTTTGAAAGTATGCCTTAATTTCAGACTCCTGTCAATACATTCAGACGCATCCCAAGGCCTGGGAGCGAGTCACCAAGCCCTGCCCCCTGCAGCACCATGGTGCTCTGGGCTTCTGGCACTCGCATGGACCCCAGGTCACCTTCCCAACGCTGCACCTGGCATAGCTGGAACTTTGGTGGCCTCAGCACAAGAGAAGCCCACTGCATGGGCACCTAGCCTTTTCTGGCTCATGACTCTGTTTGTAGCAGGAAGGGGGCTGCCACTCACCATTGTCACCCCAGTCAGTGTTCCAGGAGTTGGCCACCAGCCAGTATGGGGTGTCATTCTCCTTTCCCCAGCCGAGGATGCGGATGGCATGGCCTCCCATCATATCTCCTGCTACATGCTTGTATACTCCTGAGGAAGAGAAAGCCTGGTAAGAGCAAATCCCAGCCACAGCGCCCACCCCACCACACCCCAAGTCAGCCAGCCACCCCTAGTCAGCAGAAACAGGCACAATGTGAACCAACAGGCCTCCCACCAAGACCCTGGGTTCCATCAACAGACAGACAGGGAAGGGCTGGAACACCACTGCTCCATCAGAAGATTCCAGGGGCTCCCATGACATTGGGAGATGGTCCAAGTGTTTGTTTTTTTGTTTTGCAGTAGAGGATGGAACCCAGGGCCTCATGCTAGGCAGGCACTCCATCACTGAGCAAAGAAGTGCTGTATCTCCAGCACTTCGGGAGGCTGAAGGAGGAGGATCACAAGTTCTAGGCCAGCCTCAGCAATTTAGTGAGGCCCTAAGCAACTTAGACCCTGACTCAAAATAAAATATAAAAAGGCCTGCTGATGTGCTCCTGCATTCAGTCCCCTTTACAAAATAAATAACAATAATAAAATTATTTTGAGACAGGGTCTCCCTAATTTGCCCAGGCTGGCCTTGAAGTTGTGATCCTCCTTCTGCTTCAGCCTCCAAAGTAGCTGGGATTACAAGTGTGTACCTAGTACTAAATATATTTTTGAAAGCCTAATACACTCAAATGTGTAGAGTAAATATTGAAATGGAGCCCCACAAAAATACTTATTGATTGGTTTTAAGAAAACCTAGTCTAGGGCTGGAGCGGTGGCTCAGCAGTTATGGTGCTTGCCTGGCATGTGCAAGTACACAGGTTCAAACCCCAGCACCCACGTACACAGCTAAGTGTCAGAGCAATGAAGGCCATGTGAAAAACTCAATAAACGTTGATTCTTTTCTGTTTCTCTTTCTCACTGTCCTTCTCTCTTAAAAAAACAAAAAGAAAAGAAAATCTAATTTAATAACTACCTTTTTTTGGGGGGGTACTGGAAATTGATCCAAGGAATGCTTTACCACTGAGCTACATTCCCAGCCCTTTATTATTTTTTTATTTTAAGAAAGGGTGTAAGTTGCTGAGGCTGGCTTTGAGCCTGCAGGGACAGAGACAGAACGGGAACATTTAGTTTCCTTTAGCTTCACCCAGGGAAAGGTGTTCTGCTTATTCATCCCTGAATGTCGGGTGTGATGCTAGGTCTTTGCAAAGAAGGACAAAAATGAACAGTCCCCACTGTTCAAATGTGGATACTGATAAAGGACAGAGGCCAAGGCAGGAGTGACCACTGCTGGGGAAGGGGGAGATTCCAGAAAGGAGAGCTAAGCCAGGCTTGAAGGGGTGAGGAAATGGTCAAATTCCTGCAGAAGGTATGTGGAATTCTATATGCAGAGACGCAAGGGAACCAGGGGCACCACAAGTGGAAAGCTGTGATCACAGGACGGTTGGGAGCCACAGGTGGCTGCCAGCAAGAAGATGGGCAAGGTGGGTCTGGCAGCCCTCCTCCTAAGGAGCCCCAGGTCTTCCTCCCTCTGAGTTCTGCTGACCCCTTCTCCACCCAGCTGTCTGCCAAGGACTCACCTGATTTATAGGTCAGGAAGTCTGAGAAGACAGTGAAGGCGCCCTCTACTGGGCCGTTTTTGTAGATCTCCGCCATGATCTCCTTCTCGTCACTGGAGACACTGTAGGAACTGTACCCTGGAGAAGGAACCACACCAGATGGGGTAAGGGTGCCGCCTGCAGATCCCCCAGGCAGTTATTCATTGATTTGCAGCTGCCTCCAGGTGAAGGTCCTGCATTGGCCCTGGGGAGGCCAAGGAAGGCTTCCTGAGGAGTGAGCTGGGCAGAGCGACACAGGGCAGGCTGAAGTAACCCAGGGCTCTAGGACAGGCCACTGGTTTACACAGGGGCCGAAGCGGGATTCAGGATGGAGCAGGTGGGGAGACAGGTGTGAACTTCTGTTCCTCCCTCCTTGCTGGTGTTCCTGGACTCTAGGAGCCAGAGGCCCTGGTCCTTGCTGCCCTTTGGCTTGAGGGGGTCCCCAGCAGGCCCTGGCCCCAGCCCCTCTTACCATAGTGCTTGTCTTCTTTGTAGGACGGGGCGTAGCCGGGCTCACAGGACTTGCTGCACCTGGGAGTGTCTCCCTCCCCAGTGCACTGGGGCCGGGAGCCGTTGACATGGTGCTCACAGGGAGGGATGGAGTAGGGTCTGCAGCCTGATGGACCGGGCAGACAGAAGGGGATCAGCCTACAGCCACCACTGCAGCCCTGACCATGCAAGGACCCTGTCACGGAGGGCTACCTTATCCATCTCTGTCTTTCAGCCCAGCCCTCTACCATCCCTTTCCAAAAGAAGCCAAAGCCATCATGACTCACTGCTTATGAAATCCACGGGCAGACATGGGTGCACACTCACCTACGTGGGAGTTATACAGGCCACCGGAAACCAGGCCTTTTTTTGTCCAGAAGTTCCAGGCTCCAGAGGGATAGCCGCCATTACAGCTAAAAATAGAGCCTTCTGTTAAATCCAGTATGAGAGGAATTCAGCTGCACACAGGCCACTGCCTGGTCAAGCATCAAGGTCACTCCTGGGCCCTCACTGCCCTTAGTACTGGCATGATCGTCCTCCCAGAGCCCTTAAGTCCCCAGGCTCCCTCCGCACACACTTCTTCAGGGACCCAACCAAGCTCCCATTCCTGACCACAAAGACCCTCCAGAAAACAGAAGGACTCTCATATTCACATCTTCACCAAGCTAGGGTGTGTGTCCTTTCTGGAATGGTGTTTCTCAACCATGAGTCATACGATAATTCCTTGCGGTAGTTCCTTATCTGCAGTTTTTGATTTCTGCAGTTTTAGTTACCTGTGCCACCATCGATGGTTTCCAAAATATTCAATGGAAGTTTCCTGCAGTTCCTAAGTTTTAACTTGGGCACTGTTCTGATCGGCGTGATGAAATCGCACACCACCCAACTCCAGTTGGCATGGATTGAGAACCGTGCCCTCGTCCAGATGCCTGGGCCGTGTACACTACCTGCCTGCCACTCACTTAGTAGCCATTTGGTTATCAGACCCACAGTTGTGGACTTGACAGTGC
The DNA here is from genome assembly GCA_004027875.1 of Aplodontia rufa. NCBI lineage: Eukaryota > Metazoa > Chordata > Mammalia > Rodentia > Aplodontiidae > Aplodontia > Aplodontia rufa. The sequence goes on along the minus strand of PVKS010011461.1, from coordinate 594 downwards.
ATGCATTCAGGTTAACCTTATTTTACTTAACAAGGGCGTCAGAGTACAAGAGCAGCAATGCTGGCAGTTCTGGTTAGGTCAAAGAGAAACCATACAGTGCCTCAAGTGAAAAGGTGAAAAGTTCTCAATAGGAAAAAAATATATCATATGCTGAGATTTCGAAGTCTTCTATCCCTGAAATTGTGATGGAAGAGAATGAAATTCAAACTATTTTTGTATCTCTATCTTGAACTGCAAGAATTATGGACACAGTGAGAGGTAAGTGCTTAGTTCAGGTGGAAAAAGCATTAAGTGTATGTATTATGTCTAGGAAAAAACTGCAGCTTGAATACTAGCCTGTTTCAGGCGTCCACAGGGGGGTCTTAGAGCACATCCCCCATGGATAAGTGGGTAAGAATATACCTAAGAAACTCCCAAATGCCAGTGATTCTGATTTCACTGGTTTGGGGTGAGGCCCAGACACATTTTGGTGGGGGCCGGGGGACCAGGGATTAGACCCTGAGGCACCTAACCATTGAGCTGCATCCCAGATGTTTTTTATTTTAAAACAGAGTCTTACTAAGTTGCTGAGGCTGCCTTTGAACTTTCGATTCT